>QANX01004267.1:9011-67357 GCA_003254975.1 Ochetophila trinervis | reverse complement strand
TGTGCAAATTCCAGCAAACACATAATTCCACCAGGTAAAGAATAAGATTACTTCTTTTCCAAAAGTGTTAGTGCATGCTATGATGAATGATATCTGTTACTACATAATCAGAAACAAAATAGCATGGAAGTAGAATTTAATTAGCCTCCACAATCAATTCATGATAACACAACGAAAACAACAGCTAATAAACCATTATTCATCTACTGGGGAATAAAAAGGAAACCAAATTTCAAGAAGAAACAAACAAAGAGAAAGAATAACAACCTGTTATCTTCAGTCACACCTTCATTATTCCAGATTCTTGCCAAGGCTGCAAGCGATAATGCACATTTTAAAGTCTCCACCTAAATTCCCAAAAACACAAAACCCCCAATTTAACATATACATATCAAAGTTTTAATCAAATTTCAGAGGAAATCTGGCTTTAAACCAAAATCAATTTTGAATTTGGGAATAAGGTTATATTCCTAACCATAAAATTAGCGGTAGTAACACTGTACTCGTACTTGCCAGCTCTTTTGGACCACACGATCAGAATTGCTTGCGAACTCGTAAGAAAAGTCAACGCAAGAGTCACGATTGACCTGTTACAGTTACATTGCCAAAATTTCACTCTCATTGCATCAATATCATGGAAAAGAAAAACTGAAAATTAAAAAATTAAAAAAATAAATATAAAAATTTCGTACTTGCGTTTCCATTTGGAGCGCTCAATTGGACTCCCTCCCAAGCTTCCCGCTAAACTACTAACTGCGATACCGCCAAAATCAGTAGCTGAGACATAAACAATTAATCAAGAAATTACTGAATATGATGAAAAAAAAAATGAAAAGCATATAACGAACTACCAGAAAGAGATTTTCCCCGCAAGTTCTCAATGTCTTCAGCAACTGAATCGCCATTGTTATCCTGAATTTCATCGCATATTATATACATAAATATATAAAGAAGGAAAAACAAAAAAGAGCAAGCTAGGAGAAGAGTATTGAATGTGAAAGGAGGCATACCTGGTCGTCCTTGATTTTCCTATACTCCATTTTGCAGAAATCGGATCTTCTTCTCAGCACTGAGAGTGAATTAGAAATGAGGGAATTTTTCGGCTATTTTTCTCTCAGATCTCAAAACAAACCCCACTCGTCCATGCAATTCCTTCTACTCCATCACTGTGAGTCATCCATCAGCCAAAGAAGTGCAAGTGGCAGTAGGAACGGAGGATAGGTCCGCTAACCGTCCGTGGCTTTTCGATTTGACTATTCGTTCTATTATGGGCATATAATGGGCCGAACGGTGTCCTTAAATTGGACTGGGCCGGTATTTTGGGAACGTACCGGTACATTTTAAAATTATTTTTGTTTACGAGGATTTAACAGGACTAATTTTATCTATTATTTGTCTACTTAATTTTTAATATAATTCAAACTGAATTATAATAGTTTAATTATTATTTTTTTAAAAATTATCACTCGAAGTTTTTAAACTTTATCAAATTTGACAATTTAGTTTTACATTTTTTTTTAGTTTTATTTTCATACTGAACAAAGTGTGTCGCCGTACATTATTTTGTATAATTCTATTAAAAACTAGTGTTAATTTACACGTGCAAGTCACGTGAGACCATTTTTAAGGGCTAAATATGTAATTTTCTATCTATTTGAGGATATGGTGTTGACATGGCACCACTTTGCTCTTTCTCTCTCTCTCTCTCTCTCTCTTACACGCGTGCATGAGATTGTCTATGTTGGCATCTACATATGCATCTTCTTCACGTTTTAAACAAAGTTCAGAGCTAGTAAAATTGTACTTTTAGTAAAATTCGGAGCCCTGTGGGTTGCAGAGAATTTTTACAACTTTAAGAATTTTTACACCTTTTTAATATTTATTTTTCTCTCTGGAAAATATTGGTATGATAGAGTTTTTGGGGACCGTATCTTAAACCTCAGAAAATCAAATTTTCTATATAGTTGTATATGTCCCTGCTCGCCAACTGCCACAAGGAGCATATTTATCCCCACCGTGCACACACACATAAACCACAAAGACATATAGAATAGATGCTATATAGAAATAGAGAATTAGAGAGAGTTTTAAATCTAGAAAAAGAAAGAGAGCTACTATGTTGATGTGAGTGTTGTGGTGTATATTGGTTATAATAATATGGATAAAAGCTGCAAATCCTCTAGGCAGTCTAGTATCACAACTAGTAATAGCAGTACCAGTGATCAATACATGTAGCACCTCACCAAGCTTTCTCATAAGATCTCCAAAGCCATCATCAAAAAACCAACTTTTGATCTTTCCTCTCTCACCCATCAGAATCAGAACTTCAATCATCACCAGCCACAGCCAAAGCTGCTATCGCAACCACAAGCCCAGCCACTGCTGCCTTTTGTGCCGGCTTCGTTGCAGACCCAGCAACAAAATTTGCAGGCACAACAACATCAACCGCCGATCTACAATATCAACAAAAATGGTTACCGACGCATAAGCATTTATCTATGGATCAGGACGTGGTCCAAAAGCTCACGGATCGCCGGCGCATGAGCGTTTCTCTACGTCGCCACCTATTCATCCACCTAAGCCACAAAGCTCTCGTCTCCAGCGTATAAGGTCGCCGCCCCTTGCAATCGTCCTCCTCAACATCACCACCTCCAACTTTGGCGGTGTTAGTCGGTCGGCGACTCCTCTATCGCCTCTGCTGCCGTTTTCCAACTGTGCACGCAACAACCAAGTCCCCTATGTCAGCCTACATGTGATACCTCCAGAACTCGGTCTCAGCCGTCGATCCCAATCAGAAACAATTCTCGAGATTCTCACCCCACAGGGCTATGAATTTTAATAAAAGTAAAATTTTACTTCATTTAAGGCTTCGAATTTTGTTTAAAACATGAAAAAGATGGACGCATGGAGGAGAGAGAGAGAGAGCGAAGTGGTGCCACGTCAACACCATATCCTCAAATTGGTAGAAAATTACATAATTAGCATTCAAAAGTGATCTCATGTGACTTGCACGTGAAAATTAATGCTGGTTTTTAATGGAATTATGGAAAAGTGCATACGATGATACACTTTGTTCAGTTTGAGGATAAAACTGAGAAAAAAAAGTTGTAAGACTAAATTCTAAAACCCGACAAAGTTTAGAAACTTCGAGTGATAATTTCCCTATTTTTATTTTAAATAATGTATGAACTATTTACTCATACAAAATAGATTGGATTATCTTTGAACTATTTTCAAATAATATAGGCTCGATTGTTTGACATGAAATACAGAACTGAATAGGTTATGACAAGATATGTTGGGATTTGATATGATATGATAGGAATAGATGAGAATATTTTAACCCAATTTTATATTTTTTATTCTCAATAATATTAATCCTATATTATTTGAAAATAGTCCAGAGATAATCCAATCTATTTAGTAAGGCAAAATAGTCCAAATTTTATTTAAAACAAAACCTATAGTTAGAATATTATAATTCAGTCTAAATTGTAAAGTTAGCAAACAAATAAGAGGCAAAATTAGTCAAATCCAATCTTAGTAAACAAATATAGCATATATGATTAATATTATTGACAAAAAAAAAAAATCATAGAATTGAATTTAAATATTTTTATCATGTCATATCCTATCCTATCTAATCCTAATTTATTTTATCCTAACATATCAAATCATGTCAAACTAATGAGCCCTAAAAATTTATTCAAAAATGTTGATAACATACAAATTGCTTTAAGGTAAGTTTGGTATGCTGAATTATATTAATTTGTATTGTATTATATTAGTGTAACAGCTCATCCTGCAAAACAAATAATAATTTTTTAAAAATTTGACCAAACTTGTCAAGTTGACCAAGTGTGGATCCACTTTGACTTTTTATAGGGTTTAGATTTTTGCTTTGGTCGTCATACAGTTACATAGTGCTCATCGATACGAGTCTGTGGTTTAGTAGTATGCTTGATTCAGAGCTAAGACCGTGAAGTTATGGTTAAAACAGTGTGAGGGGCCTTCTAGTAATTTTGAAAAGCTTGTTATTTAAATGTTAAAAACTACTAAAATTCCATCATCCCTTACCTTCAACAAACAAACCCCCCCCCCCCCCCTTAATGGTTTTCTCTCTCGCGTGCAATCCCATCACTATGCCTCACATTCCTTTTCTGGTAAAGGCCAATTTTTTACCAGATCTGACTGGCAACCATCCAAAACTCGAAGTCGACGACCTCCTTTACCTGACCATACCGATGACCACATGTGGAACCGCCTATGCTGCCAGAAAATGCAAAAATTTTTGTAAGTCTTCTTTCCTATCACTGATTTTCTGTGAGATTCCGGCTGTGGATCAACTCCTTTCTCCCTAATTTGGACCCTCGAAACCCAATTTCACCATCATTTTGATTCAATTCCTTATCGTTTGAATGGTATGAAGAAACTCATTTTGGACTGTGAATTTTAAATTTTTTCTGGCCACCACAAGAGGCAATTAGGTAAGGTGAGTTGACCATTGTGTTATGCATTCTTCAAGCTTCATTTTGACATATAATTTTGCATATTATTGTTGACTATTTTGAAATTGCTTAATTTTGAGCTAAATTTGTGTTATTTGTTAAAATTGGAATGTCATTGAACAATTTTTATGATAATTCTTGATGCAATTAAATTCTTAATGACTTTTAGGAGCTAATTCAATGTTCAATTTCATGAATTGTAAGTAATTGTGGTTTTTGGATTTGAATTATCAATGTAGTATTTATGACTATATGTAGATATAATTTTGTATATGTGTGTGTGTACGTTGCGGTGTAAGTATGTATTTTGTATATGTAAGAATGTGTTGATTCTTATTTTAGTTTAAGATTAACTAAAGTTGATAGATTTTTGTTTTAAAATTAATGTTTTGGAATCTTGATTGAGATTATATTATTTGTATATAAGAGCTTGAAGTATTTGAGAAATTACCTTGTTAATGGAACTTGATTATTTCTTCATAGCAATATAATTCATAATATGAGCCAATGATATTGAATCTTTCTTTTGAACACTTGAAATCTAATTTATATTAAAAAATGGTTAGATAGTATACATTACTCTAGTTGACTTTAAAATTTTATGTTTATGTACGAAAAATTTTATTGTGGATACATAGTCATAGAGTATGTTCTTAAAATTAAGATTTTGTATTGAATTTTTATTGTTGTTAAGGACCAAAAAGTAAGGCTTATTTCTAAAATTCCATTCTATTGCATTTTACTATTACTCTTTAAACTAGTTGGTATTGACATTTCTTTGGTAATGTGTTTTGAGAAAGAAACATTGCATGGAGACTGTCAAAGAACACATAAAGCCGATTAAAAGCTTATTAAAAATACGAAGTGTAAGTATTGTCAGTGAATATATATATACTAATACATATATATAAGGATATTCTTATTTTATTAAAATGAAAATTGTCACTACAAGTATATTTTTAGTGACAAATATGCAAATATTGTAATTGATAGTTTATTTTTAATGATAATATTTTTATATTTGTCACTAAAAACATACTTTTAGTGACAATCCTCATTTTATTAAAATGAGGATATCCTCATTGTAGAATTATTATTATTATATATATATATATATAATGCATCAATATGCAAATACATTGATAAGTTTATATGAATTGGTTTCTACATAATTCCTGATTGAGGTCGGATAGCATAACATTTATTTCCAAATGGGTATGACAAGTGCATTCTTGATATGAGATTTTGTGGTTTTATTTTATTACTGAGCATGATTATTGTTCATGTTTGATCCAAAGAGATATTAGATTGTGATTGTAACTGGATTTCATATTTTATCGGAAATAAATATAGAATTGACGATTTTTAAATGATTATTTGGAATTTTATGAGTTTTGGATTTTCATAAATATTTAAAGTTTTGGTTTACACTTTGAATGTTTTTGGAACATTATCTTTGGTATGAAATGTATGTGCCAATTGATGATTTACGATGGATGATATATAAATATCATGATGGTGGTATGTAAAAATGGTAGATTTAAGATATGTTGCTACATTCTACTTGGGCGAGATATTATGCCGCTAAGTAGGGAAGTTGATTATGGTGTGATATAATGAGGTATGATTTATGTTTTTTTAACTTGGGCGATAATTTATACCTCCAAGTTGGAATTGGTCAGAAATATGGAATATATATATATATATATATATATGTCTATGAATATATGAAGGGATAATGACTTTCATATAATTGGTTATTACACGTTTGTTATATATTGATTAGTTCACATATACGTCTTGATGCTTTTCACTAAAATGATTTCAATGGTTAGCTTACTCACTCGGTATATAATGATTTATTCATATATATGTTTTGTAGCTTTTCACTGGAATGTTCTTCATATATGGTTATTACCCTCTACTCCTTTACTACCATGATGCCTTGGAATGAAATATGGTGATGATAGTCTCTATTTTCTTTTCTGTATTAATTATGAAATCTTTAATTTATATTTATTATAATTGTAACATGCATATATAAATTGAATCAAGAAGATCTTGGTTTAAAGAGAATTATTTATTTGCTTTTCTAAAGTTTAAAGATATGAGATATTTCATACTCACTAGTACGTGGATACTTGAATTCATATTTAAATTATTAAAATCTTTGAAAAGCTATTGATGGAAATGATGTTTTAATGAAGAATTTAGTTGCTAATTGCTACAAATGTTTTAAAAACTACAGTTAGCTTGATTTTTTTTTAATAAGAGAATGTAGACATCTCCAGTTATTTAATTAAATGCAGCTATGAAAAATATTATTTATCAATAACTTCCGTTTAAATTTATATTTAGAGTTTCTATAAGTGTGTTTGTTTTGATTTTTAAGCCCAACATATATGTTTATACTTTTCAAAGGTGCATGAGTTGTTAATTATTTTGAGTTGATTGGGATAATATTAATGTATTATTTCTTTTCTTTTGAGTTGTTATTTTGTTTTGATATGTAGCTGTTTTAACGTTAGATTTACTTTAATGTTAAATTTTATTATTGAGGTGATATTGTTGTGTAGAGAAGAAAAAGTAGTTGAGATGGATTGGATTATATTTAGAAGTGTGTTTTTTTTGCAAGTGTCGTATTTATTTATATTAAGAGAATGTCCTAAAAACAGACAGGATTATACCAAAATGTTTATAAAATTTATGGCAGTGAAGGGTCCTCATTTGAGTTTTTATTTTTATTTTTTATTTTTTTTGTGAAGTTATATGACTACTTAATGACTTAATAGAAATATTAAATTATGAAAGCATGATTTAGGTAGGTTAGATTGTCAATTAGTCTATATTGTATTAATCTATATTATTTATTATACATCATTTGTGCAGAATTATATTAATCTGTTTTATTTGTACTTTAATAATTTTTTTTAAAATAAATTAAATATAATTATTATCTTATTAATTATATACTCTTATAACTAACAAATAAAAATTGCAATCATAAAATATTCTATTTCATACAAAATTTTTTTTAAAAAATATAAATGAGCTGATTTATTATAAATATATATTTTGAAATAAATTAAAATATATCATTTGATCTATTATTTTATATTTATACTATTATACTTTATTATTTTTATAAAGAACTGTTTATTTTCTTTCCAAATCACGAAGACCATTTTTTTGCCTTTCTGCACCCGCATGACACTGCCAATAAATGTCCTCTCTTTTTTTTTCTTTAAAAACTCACCATCAAGATCTCACTTGAAACGGCGTGGTTTCGCTGGAAATAGCAAAACTCTCGTGAGTTTTTAAAGTTAGATCCCAAATTTCTTTTTCGATGAATAGATCCCAAATTTCTTAAAGTCAGATCGCCGGATTCTGACATATTTTGGCAGAAAGATGCCAGTGAGATACATCGGTGAAGGTTGCTTTGTTGGTAGTGGGACGCCGATGAATGTTCCATAGTAGTTTTGATATATTAGATAGACACTTTTAGTATACGGATTGGATTGGTCAGATTTAAAAAAAAAAATTAATCTAACCCATAGAGCATAAATTTTTTAGATTATAATCCAACCCAATCTAAACAGAGTAACAAACCCAGTCCAGTCCAACCCATAAAGTGTGGGTTGGGTTGATCGGCTTAATTTATCTTTAATTTTATTCAAAATTAAATTTTTAATAAATTAAATTTTAGTTAATAACTTAATTTCATTCCTCTTTATTTTTGCAAAAATAAATTGCATGAGCTATTATAATGCAAAAAATACAAAAACAATTCATATCCAATTGATTAAAAATAGTATATATTAAACAACATTAATTTGATTAAATAAAGGGAGAATTTCATTTACACCCTCTGACCTATAGTATAATTCCAAATACAACCTCGTGATTTCGTATAATGCATAAACACCCCTTATCGTTAGCGAAAATCTGTTAAACTTAACGATAGAAGGGTAATTTGGTCATTTAACTTTTCATGTCAGTTGATTGAGTGAAAGACAGTTTCCTCGATACGCGTAGCAAAACTTCTTCAACAAGTTTTGTTCTTCTTCTTCCTTTGTTTCAAAAAAACACTTACACACTTGAGAGAACACCATTTTCGCGCCCAAATTCCTCCAGTTTGCACCGAACCTGTTTGCCTAAACGTTTGAGTAAAACACTCGGTGAGGCTGAAGAAAAGAAAAAGAAAAAAGAGAAGAAGAAAAAAAAAGAAGAAGAAGAACGTTGAAGCAGGTATTGTTTCCCGAAAACGAAGCATAACCCCATGTTTTTTTCTGATTTTGTTTCGAGTTTGTGCAAGGTCTTTTAGGATTTCCGAATTAGTAGTCTTTCCCGAAAGCCACGAAGCATAACTCGAGTAAAAAAATTTCTGTGATTTTGAAGATTTTTTAGCATTCCTCTTCTATTGTTTTTGTAAAATTTTTTTTTCCGGCAAAGATAATGACTTTTGCTTTTGGGTTTATGCTGAAATCCCGAGTGAGAATTTTTTTTTTTTTAGTGTTTAGGGTTTTTTCATTCAATAATCAAATTCAATATTTGATTGCACCCATTGGAAGTGGCTTTCGGGAAAGATTTTTTGGCATTCAGTTTGTTATTTTTCTTTTTCTATCTGATTGTTTGCATTTTGAAAAGTTTTTGGGTCCTAAAAATTCAGATGTGCACATATTATCTCTGTGGTGTTAAAGTTTAAATAGAAATAGTTTGTTAACTCAAATGTGTTTACTAAGAGTGATAGTTTGTAATGTTAACTCAATCTTGACTTTCTTTGGTTTATAGATTGCATCCGTTGGAGTTGGTTTATAGAGTGCATTCATTGAAGTCAATGAGAAAGCAGTCTGTTGCAGTGAAAGGTTAGTTAGGTTTTTTTTTTTTTGGTTAAATATGTTGAATATTTATTGAACTCAATCTATGAGACAATTAAAAATGTTGAATATGAATTGAGTCATGATGCTTTCATTCATGAGTGATGGTTCAATGTTAGTGTTGTCATGGTTAAATGTTAATGTTTAGTGTTTATAAGTGGATGACTGCATTTAGTGTTTAAATGTTAGTGTTGTCATGGTTAAAATGTTAGTGTTTAGTGTTTATAAGTGGTAGAATAATTTAGTGTTACTGTTTATGGATGCTATGGAAATGCAATTGCATTTTGTTAGTAACTGTTTATGGAAATGCATATAATATTATGTTATTTACTGGGTTCATAAAAATTGTGTTACTGTTTTGATGTTGTCTGGTTATGGACTGAGGCAATAACTAGTTTGTTTTGTTATTGTTTAGGTGTTACATGGTTATATGTTTATGCAATGAGTGTTTGATGCTGACTGAATTTTTAAACTTGTATTTGTTTTGACATCTTTTAGGTAGTCATGGGAACAATTCTTATTATGGTAGACTTCATAGGGTGTCAATATGGCCCAATTGAGATTGAGGAGGATAAGTATAGTTTAGTATGCTTGTGCAATGAGGCAATGATTAGGGCTTGTGGTAGAAGAATAATGCCAGATGAAAAGTTTGAGATTGAAGTTAGATTACCTTGGATTAACAATTATAAGACAGCTATATCCATTGATAGAGAGTTAATGAAGCTGTTTTCTAAGTTTAGGGAAAGAAATTTAGATGTTATCCATTTTTATTGTACAATACTTCCATTGCAAGCTACTGAGCCTGATGAGTTATACACTGCAAATTCAGCCCCAATACCTACCCAACCAGACACCCAACTAGACCCCCAAGAGAATGACCCCACTGAAAACACTAAGTCATATACCCCATCTCCTGCTCATGTACCTTGCCAAACCTCTATTGAATCACAAAGCCAACCCTCTACTGAATCACAAAGCCAACCCTCTACTGAATCACTCTCCCAACCTGTTTCCCAACCTGAACCTGTTCTCCAACAAGACCCTGATGACCTTGATAGTGATTTTGATTCGGATGAGGAGTTTGAGTGGAGTGAAGATGAAAGAGAAGAAGGAGTAACTAGTTATGAACCTGGAAATGGTGAGGAAAATGAGGCTGACAGTGATGTCTCATTGGGATATCAATCTGATGACAGTGATGACCTCATTGGGAGTGACTCAGAGGAAAAAGGTCCAGCTAGAAAGCTGTCTAGGCAGTTAAAAGGGAAATTCTATGACCCCAATGTACAAGGTATTGAAATTAATTTGGAAAATGGTATGGTGTTTGAGGATATACACCATTATAGATGTGTGTTGAGGGATTTTGCCATAGATAGAGGTTTTGAGATCGTGAGAATGAAAAATGAGAGGACTAGGGTGATTGTTAGATGCAAACAGTCAGGATGCCCTTGGAAAGCACATGCATCCCTCCTACCCGATGACAAGACTTTTCAGCTCAAAACATACAATCCTACACACACTTGCACAAGAGTTAGGAAAAACACTTGTGTGACTGCCACTTGGATAGCTACAAAGTTATGGGATGACCTCAGATGCAATCCAAATATGGACATCAAAACCATAGCTCTTAAATTAAGAAAATTGTGTGGAGTCAAGTGCAAAAAGCAAAAGTTGCGGAGAGCTAAAAGGATAGCTCTCCACAGCTTCAGTGGTGACCATGTAGGGAGCTATGATAAGATGTATAAGTATGCAAATGTATTGAGGGTTATGAATCCTGGGACACTCTCTGTAGTGTCATGCACAAGGAATGTGCCCAATGAGAACCCTCACTTTCAAAGGTTCTTTGTAAGCTTTCCAGCACAAAGGGATGGATTTCTGAATGGTTGTAGACCATTCATTGGCTTGGACGGCTGCCGCTTGAAAGGTCCTTATGGTGGTATGCTATTAAGTGTTGTGGCATTGGATGCCAACAGTTGTCTCTTTCCACTAGTAGTGGCTGTTTGTGAAGGTGAGAACCTCGATAGTTGGGGCTGGTTTCTACAATTGCTCATGGAGTACATTGGGGTTCAAGATGAGAGGCTTATTACATTTATGAGTGATCGGCAGAAAGGGATTTTGGGTAGTTTGGCTATCCATTTTCCCAATTCACCAATCAGATTTTGCATGAGACACCTTTCTGCTAATTTTAAGAACAAATTTGCTGGTGTTATGGTGGGGAAACTGTTCTGGAGGGCTGCCAGATCCACAAATGCAAGGGACTTTGGGCATTTCATGGAACAAATAAGGACTACGAGTCAGGAAGCATATGAGTGGATCAAAAAAATTCCACCTCGTCATTGGAGTAGACATCTATTTGATGTGGCAGTGAAGAATGACCACTGTACCAACAACATGACTGAGTCTTGGAACAGTCAGCTTAGCATGGAAAGGTGTCGGCCAGTTTTATGGAGCAAATAAGAAGAAAAGTGATGAGAAAGATTCAGAAAAGGAAGAATGAGGCAGCTAAATGGACTACATCAGTTCCTCCTACAGTCTTGGGGAAGATTCAGCAAATACAGAAGGTTGGGAGACACTTAGAGGTGATTTGGGCAGCAGATAATGAATTTAAAGTTATTGATGAGACCACCGTTTTCATCATTGATCTGAACAAACCAACCTGTCAATGTGGAGGGTGGCAGATAAGTGGGATTCCTTGCAAGCATGCCATGGCATGCATTATGTACAAGAGAGAAGACCCTACTGAGTATGTTGATATCAGCTTGAAGACATCTACATACTTGTAGACTTACAACACTGCAATCCACCCAATTCCAGATCATAGCCTATGGCCGGATGTTGAGGTTGAATCTGTATTACCACCAGAAAAGAGAAAGCAGCCTGGTAGGCCAAAGATTAGTAGAAGAAGAGAGCCAGATGAGCCAGCAAAGAACACTAGGTCCTTCACTTTGAAATGTGTCATATGCAAGGGTCTTGGTCATAATAGAAGAAGCTGTCCACAAAATGTAAAGAGATCAAAGACCACTAAAGTATTTTTATCACTGCATTCTTGACTGTTTACATTATTTTATGAATGCTTGAAGTTAATTAATTATTGTTCATACTATTTCTTTTCTGTTTGCAGCAAGGAGATGGGGAAGCAGGTCCTTCAACACAGCAGCAAGAGGATGAGGGAGCAGGTCCTTCAACACAGCAGCAACACCAGTAGCTGCAAATGGTTGGTTGCTGCCTTTTGTCATCAAGTGAGTGGATTGGTAGTGACACTGGTTATTTTTTTGTTTATGCTGTGCAGTGGTGAATTTTTTGACCATGTTTTGATATTGTAATCATTTGGAAGGCTGTAAATGGAAAGGCTGTAAATGGAAAGGTAGAGAGCCATTTTTTTGAGTCATATAGGACTAGGATGGGTATATATAAGATGTAGCTGTGACCCTCCTTTTTTTTGAAGGTACAACATAGAAAGAGTTAGTGATGGCCTTTAGGGTGGCCTTTAGAGTTAGTAATGGGGTTGCATCCCCTATATTTATAGAAATCTGCTTGTAAGGCTGACAGTGATGAGGTTTATTTCAATATATTTTGTTTTCACTTCATTCCATAACTTTATTCAGTTTGTTACATAACTTTCATTGCAAATGCAACTACAACAATGAGCAAAACAAACATAAACATAATGACCTTCATTAAACCTTGCATTGCCTCTATTTTTTGCACCCTTTTTTCCAATGCTTTAATCTCCTTTTTACTTTGCATTTCACTTGCCTCATTGGATGGTCGAGATATGTTTCCACTGCTTGCATCATCATCTATGCTAAACTATTCATTATCAGGAGTTCAAAAGCTATAATAGTTGCATTTTCCTTGTAAACAAAAAAAATACAGCTTGGATGGGTTTCTTGTTGACTCTGAAATCCTTATTCCAGCTTTTCTTCCACATTGACACCTTCGGTTCTTGAACTTGATAATGCTGCCATTTATATTGCTGCTACTAGTTGATGAATGCATTTTCTAAATGTCTTGCTATGTGCCTCTGCTGGTAGGAGTAAAATTTGCAGGTGAATGGGTGTTTTTGAAACACTTGATTTTGAAAAAAATGAATGGCAACTGGTTTGTGGTGGTCTGTAGTTATGGTTATGCTGGTAGGATAGCTCAAAACTGGTCTGTGGTGGTCTGTGTGGTTATGGTTATGCTGGTAGGATAGCTCAAAGAATTTTCTAAATATCTTGCTATATGCATCTGCTGGTAGGAGTAAAATTTGCAGGTGAATGGGTGTTTTTGAAACACTTGATTTTGAAAAATTTGAATGGCAACTAGTTTGTGGTGGTCTGTGGTTATGGTTATACAGGTAGGATAAAAAGAAAATTTGTAATCAGTAATTTTTAGAACACAGGGGGTGTCTTTAAAACTCCTATGTGCAGTATATATAGGGACATTTGTGACCGTTACACAGTAACGGTCAACTGTCACATTTGCATCAATTTTTTTTTTTAAATTTTCAAAATTTATTATTATTTTAATCAATGCAAGGGTATTTTGGACATTTTACCCTCTGACATTGACCTGACAATGACAGTGGTGTTAAGTCAGAACTCTGTAAAGGGTGTTTATGCATTATACAAAACCACGGGGTTGTATTTGGAATTATACTATAGGTCAGGGGGTGTAAATGAAATTCTCCCTTAAATAAATAAAATTAATTACCCCCGATCACAGTAAATAAAATTGATTAAACATTTGTATATATTTTTTTGTTCAGGTCACAGAAAAGTTGCAAGAAAGCAATATCATTTTCAGGTTTCTCATATTGGATTGGTTGCAACATTTTAGCATAAAAACGAATACTCGAGACATCAAATTCTTATTAGATTTTTTATATATCAATTAATGAGAGATTGTTTACAGGTTGTCCAAATCGAAAAAAATTCATTCATTCATCTTTCATTCACTTCCTTTTAATTATGAGTTTAACAAGAAAAACAAATTGCTTTATGACATTAATGACATGCATTTCGGAAGTAAAAAACATTAGCAGAGCATGCACATTTTTTGAAAAAAAAAATAAAAAAAATCACAAATCTATCTATCTTTTTAGCAGAATAAAAAAAAATCACAAATAGAAAATTGAAATACAATATAATAATTGAACTAGGAACTCAAGATTACAAATGAAAAATTGAAAATTTAGTCACAGAGAGAGAGAATGAGATTTTTTTTTTAATATATACGAGTTGGGCCGGGTTAACCGGGTTTTTAACCACCTAACCCAACCCAACCCGAAGTCAACGAGTTAGATATCATCCAACCCAACCCAAAAATTCAGATTTTCTAATGGATTAGGTTGGGTTGGATCTGCCGAGTTAGGTTGGATTGTCGAGTTTTTGTACACCCCTAGACACCATCTATTTTATTAAGTATAATACAATATGGGCTTGTTTAGTACGTTGTATTATATTAGAATGTATTGCAATGTATTATATAATATATCTCATGTGTTTTGTGCAAAATTGTATTAAAATGTATATACAATATGATGTTTGATATACTATAGTATTTTATTGAACTATTTTATTAAAATTTAAAAATTTTAACTTTTAACTTAAATTTTAATTTTTAACTTTTATAAAGCTTTTAATTTTATTAAATTTTTTAAATTTTAATATTTAAATTTTTAATACTTATCATCGGTGAGTTCTAAAAATATGAAAAACAAATTAATAGTAGATATAACTTAGATTGTGGGTTTCACTTTTGCTCTCTTATTTTTAAGCTTGGCTAGCAAAAATTGCAGACAAAACAATAAAAATTACAAATATAATCTAAAATGACGATATAAAATAATATATGTTTTCAATACTAACAAATTTACCGTTTGGCTAGCATAAAAAATAAAGTATAAAAAAATTTCAAAAATTTGATAGTGGATATGCCCCAAGAAAAAAATAAAAATAAAAATCTGTATAGAAAATCTACATGTGCAAAAAAAGAAATGATGAGGTGTATTATTTAATACAAAGAAATTTTGATGTATTAGTAATACGTCATATCTTATATTTAAAAAGTTAAAGTGTATTATATAATCATATACAAAACTAATACAAAATATAGTACTAACTAAAATTTATACATTATATCTAAATAATACATCCATGTATATGTCACCAAACGAGATGTGAAAAGTCAAACATAGCATTAGTTATACAATAAGATACAAATTAATACAATTTTCCAAACATGATCTCTATGTAATATATAATGCAATTCAATGTCCCTACATAGTAAACCAAATGCACCTTAACATCTTCGGATTTATAACAGTAAAGGTGTTTATCGGTTCGAAACCGATTTAATATTAAAATAACAAATCCAATTTAATTAGTAATCGTTTTGACTTTTTTCAATCTAAACCGAACCGATATATGCATAAGTCTGATCCAATCAAATTTAATTAGTAATAGGTTTGGATGGTCAGTTTTGGGCTAGAATTAACTTTTATTTAATATTTGATTGAGTTTTTTCTTAAATTTTTTAGCATTTTGAATTTAATATGTTAGGTAATTATATCATTGATTTTGGGTTTTTTTTTTTTTTGCATTGATTTTGTTTGGACTTAACTTTTTACTGAATAAAAAATATATTTCAAATATTTTTTTAAAATCTAATACATAAAAATGAAGATAATTATTAAATAAAATCAAATAACCATAATTTTTTTTAAAATAAAAAAATCGTATACTAATTATATGTATTTTATTTTATTATTTTATATTTTAAAAATTATATACTCTTTTCAAAAAAGTATAAACATAATTTTTTATTATGTATAATATAATTGAATTGATTTTGTTTGGTTGATCAATTTTTTAATATTAACAATCGATCCAAACCGAACATATAGTCAATCATTAAAATATAAAATTAATATAATCTAAATATACTAAAATATCCAATCAAAATAAATTAGATTGAATTGGACCTTTCAGTTTTATCAATTTTTTTTAACAACACATGTAGTTGCTATCATACCCATTTCATACACCGGGTGTAGTGGGAGCATAATAGAACACATTAATTAATGTCTTGTTAACATTGAAACACAGTTACAATCCATTAACAGGTTTAAAATGTTATTTTTGTAAAATATATTACATTTGCAAATAATTTATTAATTGTTCATACCATTCAATATTATTTTATTTAATGTAATATTTTGATTTTGATTATTTTGATTTTACAATTTCCTATACTAATAAGTATAAATTTGTTTTGAGTATTTTTGTTTAAATATATTTTACATAATTTTTATTTTATTAAAAAAATATATAATTTAGTTTGACGGGTTTACGAATAATATGACAGGTTACACGGCTTTGTTAGAGAACCTAATAAAATTTCACTTTGCATTTTTTAAAGATAATTAAAAAGTCTTTTGAGGTTGCTCTTAGATTGTTTTCAATTAAACGTTTTTAAACATTGCAGTCACAAAGTTATTTGGCAGTTTGTGGTGGTCGAACGTTTTCTTAATTATTTATTATATGATTTCGAATAATCTTAAGATATTTCAGTCACGGTGAATTAAACAAATTTTTGATGTGTAGATAGATATTTTGACTGTTCCAAAGAGCAAAACAATAAAAAGAACAACTCTATTATCATTTTATTTTTCACACAATTAGAAATTATTTACACAACAAGAGATTCGGCTATTATTAGTCTAAGAACCAATTTTAGATAAGATCAGACTCATATCACCGAACAATTAAGAGATGTTCTACCATAAAATACCGAACATTTTTTTTCCCGTCTGAATAAGTCTAAAATGGTTGATCATAAAATAATTTTTTTTATACAGTGTGACTCTTAAAATCATATTAAATAGTATAGATGGGCCTTATAATAACAATAGTGCTAAGAAACCAAAGTGTTTACCAGATTATGATACATTTAATATACTATTGGATGATATATTTTTATAAAATAATATTAGAGATATCCCCTAGTCTAATAATGAATTTATTATTTAATTAATTTATATTTAATTTTTTCAATGGTATATTTATTTATAGTTAAGTTTTAATAATATGTTAACCGATAAAATAATAATAATGTATAGATGGTAAATTTGTTAGTAGAGTATATAGTATATCTATATTATTTTATTTTTATAATTTAAATGTGAATAAATAAGTAAAAAATAAAAATAAAAAAATTAAATATTATTATATTATTTGATAAATAAATTGGTTGCTTTAGACAAAACTTCTACGAGGAGGAGAAAGTTTATGTAGTCTAAATGCAAATAAAATTTTCCGAATCAACTTTTAGTCTCCGTATCTTGTAGGCATGTGAAAAAGAATTAAAAGACGTTTGGTAATTATAAAGTAAAAGTTAGAAGTCTGACTTGGTCATAGTTTGTGTAGTATTGGCCTCCATAACAGACCAAAAAAAAGTAGGGAGAGTCCTAACTCCCCATTTAGCCCTTAGACTTGCGAGGAAAGAGCCTCTCTCTCTCTCTCTCACATATGAAATTGAACCGACTTAAACCAGAACTAATTAGTACACAGAAATTAGTTTAAACCATTTGATCCAAGTTGATAAGAAATTTCGAGGAAAAGATAAGATCGACAGACGAATTTTAATTCCCAATGTCTTCCCCTGCCAAACCCACTTTTCCTCAATCCCCTGTATTATAACTATATATTTAGTCACATGCCTAATTTTTACACTAAAAAATTATTTGAAGACTGAAACAAGTCAGCTGAGTGCCGGAGTCTCAAAAGTACAGTTCAAAATCCAATTACATTAATATTTTTGTTATAAAAAATCAGGAATTCTGTAAACACTGCACTATAAATAGATGTTTAAGGCTTCGCTACTTGGCACCAAATTAACAACTACTCTCTCTCTGTCTCAATTTTCAAAAGCTTGCAATTCATCAATCACAATGGCTCCAACAATGGCAGTAAGCAACTCTGATATCTCGGACTTTGTGTTGCGCAAAGGACACGGAGTGAAGGGTCTTTCAGAAACAGGCATCAAAACCCTCCCAAACCAATACATCCAACCCATCGAAGAAAGGCTGTGCATGACAAAACTTGTACCCCAAGGCACCATTCCCGTCATCGACATGGAGGACCCGAAAGCCGCTGCAGACGCCATTTGCGACGCAGCAGAGAGGTGGGGATTCTTTCAGATTGTGAACCACGGAGTCCCCATCCAAGTGCTGGAGGATGCAAAGGACTCAACCCGCCGCTTCTTCGGGTTAAAAGCCGAAGAAAAGAACAAGCACTCCAAGGAGAATTCGCCTTCCAACAATGTCCGATACGGGACGAGCTTTAGCCCCCAGGCAGAGAAAGCTCTGGAGTGGAAAGACTACCTGAGTCTGTTCTACGTCTCCGACGACGAGGCCTCCACGCTGTGGCCCGCCGCTTGCCGGGACGGGCTGCTGGAGTACATGCGGCAGAGCGAAAGCGTCATAAAACAGCTTCTGAAGGTGCTGATGGAGAGGCTGAATGTGAAAGAGATTGACAAAGCCAGAGAAGACCTTCTAATGGGGTCTCGGAGAATCAACATCAACTACTACCCCATCTGTCCCAACCCAGAGCTCACCGTCGGAGTCGGCCGCCATTCCGACGTTTCCACGCTTACCATTCTCCTTCAAGACGACATCGGCGGCCTTTACGTTCGAGACTTGGAGGACAATGCCAGCTGGATCCATGTCCCTCCTGTAAAAGACTCGATCGTGATCAATGTGGGAGATGCATTGCAGATCATGAGCAATGGTCGGTACAAAAGCGTGGAGCACAGAGTGGTGGCAAATGGGAGTAGAAACAGAATTTCGGTTCCTATATTTGTGAATCCAAGACCATGCGACATAGTTGGTCCATTGCCTCAAGTGCTTGCTGCCGGAGAAAAACCCCTTTACAAGGACATTGTGTACTCTGACTATGTCAAGTACTTCTTCAGAAAGGCACACGATGGAAAAGCCACCGTTGATTATGCCAAGATATGATCCATTCCTGTCGTTCCTCAAATTCTAAATTCTTTTTATTTGATTGTCTTGTGTGCTAATTACTTTCTTTAGTGTGTTACACAATTTTTTATACCGTGTGGTCTCTGGTAAAGTGTAAGACCATATATAATTTCTTTTATTACTTAATAAAAAATAAGAAGCTACATACTCTGTTCTTACTTCTTGTTGTCCTTGCCTTGTATTTTAGTTTTTTCCTATCAAAGATTTATATTCTGCTTCAGTATGATCCTGTCTTGTTTTCGTTTGAAAATAATGGAAAAAGATGAAAAAAGAAAGCTTCGTTTAAAGAGTAGGATTATGATTTAACATTGTGATATTATGCATCATCAGGATGCCCAAATAAAAACATACGTAATCACACTTTCGTCTCCCTAAGCTTATACCAAATATTCAGTGGAAATAACCTGTACAGTTACCTCAATCAAAGATGAGAAAAATAATATTTATGAAATAACAACATTTAATCCAAACCACTTCTGAACAAGCCAAGGTGGAAATATAGAGACATAGGAATATTAAAAAAAAAAGAAAAAAGATTAAGCTATTATACAAACCAACAATGGCTAGCAAACAAAGACGAAAAGTAAGGGAAAAACTTCAACATCTGCAAAGCACAAGATAACCCTAAGAACTACTACAAATACCACATACCCACCAACGTACTCCACTGACATAACCATACCTACTGACTAAAACAGCCATGCCAATCCCCATACCCAAGTACATAAGAACTTGCCTTCTTTACAAATTAGAACGATTTCCATTTAATGCCAACACGTAAAAAAAAAAAAAAAAAGTTTTAAACCACGATTAACAATAAAAGAGAAAAAGAAAAGAAGAAAATTACACTATACACTCTCAGAGTCACGGACGAAATGACATTGTTTTAATTGCATCGCTACAAAGGTAAAACTTTAGCGACGAATTGTCAATTTAAACAATAAATAAAAGTACACAGCCATAGACAAACCCATACTGAATCCCACTTTGATAATTGTTGTGGTGAAAATTATAATTCGCAATTGTACGAATCAACAAGTAATAAAGTGGTTTTTATGAAAAAATCGATATTGATCCCATAGAGAATAATGTTTTTACAATTGAAGTTAAACTTATTATTAATCAAATTAATAAAAGTAAAAGAATATTTTGATTGAATGATTGTTGTTGAGTAGCAAAGCAATAATTAAAAGAAAGCAATTATAATAACAAAACAAGGCAGCGAGAGTAATTGCTGAAAAGTTCAAAGGTTTGATGAAATAATGATTATTATTTCACCACTATTATTCCTATTAAGCCTTAATGCATGATAAATTCATAATGTTAACCTCCATTTGATCACAAGTAACTAGAAAATGATTTTTCAATGTATTATAGTATAGCAAGCACAAGATATTTATTTATCGCTCATCTAAATACCGAAATTTAAGCCCTAAGACATGCAAACCCAATAAACTCGTCAAAGTTGTCACTAAAGCATTCAATATTCCAATAACCATGTATTTTATTACCCATCTATATTATATCCCTTATTCATAAGCCAATATAATGCTAGATTTATCCACATTTTCATCAAAACATTAAGAACTACAATGAAATATTAACCATGAATATGAATTAAAACCAAAAATGCACTAAAAACTAAATAGTCATAATAGAGCTATATCATAATCCTTATAAAAAATTAGTTACACATGTTCTTAAGAATATCCATCAAATATTCTAAAGAAAACATATATCAAATAACAAAAAGAATTGAGAATAAAGAAACAAATCTAATAGTTGATGGCCGCCGAAATTTCTCCTCCAATCTTCATTCTTTTGCTTCTCCAAAATATGCTTCAAGAACAAGATTGAAGTCCTCCACAACTGCTGGCTGAAAATCTCCTATGTAGAATCCCTTAAAATTAAAATAAAAAACTAAAACTACAGACCTCATTGCCTTGTAACTTGATTTGTGAGAATTGTGAATATGAGAAGAAGTTAATTCTTAATGCTTCAAGGTGCATGATATTTATAGGAAATGTTCTACTAGTTGAAATATAAAAGACTCTAGAGTTATTATCTAACTCTAGATATAATATTCCAATATAATAGGAGATAATATATTATCACAATCAAATCTACTATATTTCCTTCATATGGCCGGCCCTATAGGGTTATTTAGGTCATTGGTGCCTCACATTCACACTTAGATAAAAAAAACAATCCAAATCTCTTTAGGAATCCAATTTCTCTCTAATTCTAATTCATTCTCTAATTATTATTCCATTTAATATAATTAGAATAATTTGACATTTCATGTGGCATATGATGTGGCAATAAATGTACACCTGACTAGAGAGTGATGATGTGGCAATCCATGCATATGTGTCATCCTAGTAGGCAAAGATACTTTCCTTTTATATTTTCAATGTCTGTCAGCATATTCTAAGTACACTTTGGATACCCAAATGAACTCCAAATGTATCGATTCTAGTTGCAAAAGTTAGTTCTATATCTTAGATTTCTAGGTATATCTTGATTGTACAAATTGGACATTGGTAAGACACTCAAATTCCGATTTCTCCAAGGTAGTATAAGTCTGCCGCAAATGTTGAAAAAGTTGATCCA
Organism: Ochetophila trinervis; assembly: GCA_003254975.1. NCBI lineage: Eukaryota > Viridiplantae > Streptophyta > Magnoliopsida > Rosales > Rhamnaceae > Ochetophila > Ochetophila trinervis. The sequence goes on along the minus strand of QANX01004267.1, from coordinate 45,338 downwards.
ATTGCAATGACATTTTACAGAATTGAATTTTAATTAATCAGGAATTATTTGAAACTGGAATCGCACAAAACCTCTATGTATAGCTTCATATATGATTTTCTCAGTAAAAATTGCACAGAAATACAGTAAATTCCAGCATTTGTCTTTTTTTTTCTCTAAAAATATAAAAAATACAATAATTTAGTATTTTTCATTAACAATTGATTCAAAACCAGCTAAAATCCAATATAAAATATGGCATAAAAATAGTAACTTTTTATGCCTATCAATTACCCCCAAATTGAACTTTGCTAGTCCCTAGCAAAGAAAGAAAGAACTAAAAACACAATCCTATGAAATACCCAAATACCTTGATGAGGTGCCTCAAAGATTGCACAATCATATTGATTCAAAAGTAATTTCTAAGTAATCATGCAACTCAATATCATACAATTGAGTAAATCTACATTAAATAGAGTTTGAAAATAAAAATATGAACTACCATATGCTTGACATATTTAATAGCTCTCCACTAATGTAGATCAATGCATTACCTTGAATCATTAGGTCTTTATAAGTTTGTAATGTAAAGGATAAAGGGTAATGGTTTAGAAGAAAAAAAAAGGATAGGAAATAAAATTCAAAGAAAGAAAATTTATGAATAAAAAATGCTTATAGAAGTTTTTGTTTTCTCCTTATAAATACACTTTTCTTCTTCATTTCCTTCAAACTTCACAAAAAAACTTTTTTTTTTCTTTTTCACAATATCTTTTTTTTTTCTTTTCATTTCTTTCAACTACTTTTTCACTTTTTCTTTTTCATTTCTTTTCCATGATCGGCCCACCACTGACAGAACCAGCTGGGAAAATTGCTTCTAAATTTACTATCCCAATTGATGAACCAAGAATGACTAAAATATTCATTTTGATGCAGGAAAATTATATCCCATGCTTCCATGTAATCATGATAGTTGAATGTGGTTTCCTGAATTGTCTTGAATGTGAATGGGGAATTTGAGGATGGCGAATTTATGGTATAAAAGTTTATGTACTTGACTCGGAAAACTTTTGTTGTTCATAGATGGGGCTGATGGTTACTGAGTTGATTTTACTAGTATATATGTATAAAACCTAAGAGTTTTACTAGAGTGTCCTGGAAGTTTGGTGGAAAGAAATTTTTTGCATGCAAATTTGCTACAGGTATTCTTTCATAAATTGGTTCACTAAAGAAAAGTGTATAACTAGATGTCATGATATGGAGAACTTTTCTTTGGAATAATTAGGTTAAATGGTTGACTAGGGACGATTGCAAATGGATCATATGCTGTGACTAAGGATGTATGATAATTTGGTTTTATTGGGTCAACAGAAGTAAATAAATTGGAACTAGAATTTTTTTTTTTAGTGACTCAAGCTTTACTAACTGTTTTGTTTGGTTAAGGGATGATTACCTTGGTTTACTGACTGTTTTCTTTTTATCTTCCATCCTCAGTAGTCTTTCCCTGTAAGAACTCATAGATGAAAAATCAAGGATGCTATTTTTCTTCCCTTGGATATATTCAATATCAAAATAAAAAATACTTTGTATAGATTGCCATTTGAAAAAATTTGTTTAGATGCAATAATTTTGACATCTTTTTCTAAAACATATTTAGTTGACTTGCAATCGATTCGAAGTAAAAAATTTTGACATAAAACTATTGATAAAATTTCTTTCTTGATGGTACTATAATTGTTTTGAGAAGATATCCATGTTCTTGAATGAAACAGGACAATTTCTTTAGGTGACTCAGGAGTAAGTTTTTGAAATAATATTCCTCCAAATCCAACTTTGGAGGCATCAGTTTGAACGATTTTGAATGAATTATTGGATGAAATTCCTAGACAGGGTAATGACTTAATATGGGACATAATTTCCTGTACTATGGCGATATGTTTTTCTGACCATGGTTCTGGGTTACTTTATAACCTATTGAATAAAAGTTTACATTAGCTCTGAGGTTCGAATAAAATTATGTTACATAATTAAGTGATCCTTAGAATCTTTGTAATTGATTTTTATTTGGGAGTTGATCTGTGAATTTATGAGCAAATTGGATTGCTCTATCTATAGGAGTGATATGTCATTGGTATATATTGAACCTTTCAGATGCTGATATCACTAAACTATTTTCTTTAATTATTTTGACAAATTTATTCAAATGTTTCTAGTGTTGATCTATTGACTAATAAAATATTAGGATATCATCTATGTAGATTAATGTGAATTGACTATATGGGTTGAATATATCATTCATTATTTTTTGAAACTCACTTGGATCATTTTTTAATCCAAATAGCATTACATTCCATTCATAATGGCCAAATGGGGTTACAAAAGTTGTTTTATTTTTATCTTGATCGTTAATTTGTATTTGCTAAAATCTTTATTTCATGTCAAATTTAGAGAAGATTGTGGCTTCAGCTATTCATTTAATTAGATCTCTTTTATTTGGAATTGGATATCTTATCCATTCTAAAACGTCATTTAACGGTTTGTAATTAATTACTAGTCTTGGGTATCTTCATTCTAATTCAGCATGTTTTTTAACATAAAAGTGTTGAACATGACCAAGGGGATTCACTATTTCTAATAATTCCTTTACTAAGTAACTCAGAGATTTCTTTGATTAAGCTTTAATTGGATGGGTCTAGCTTTAATTTGATTTTTTCTTTCATCAAATTTTTTAATGTAAGGTAATTTAACTATGTGTTTTTTTGTTGTGCCAAAAGGCATTTGGTAAATCTGAACATATTTCATTTGTTAATTTTAGTTCAAAATTCTTGATTTGTTGTTGTAAATCCTTTTTTAATAGTTGTTATTCTATCTTTATATATTTAATTTCTTGCTGTAAAAAGTTAACATGATTAGTCTTGGAGTTTATTAAATATAAATTTATTGATATCGAATTTTCTTTTAAGATATTTACTTCATTAATTTCCATTTTGGTAATGAATTTAAAATTTACCTTTTCTCCCACTGATTGACTAATGATACTATCATTTTCTATGGTAAATGGTATAATAATGTTATGAATGACATTCCTAAAATTACTCTATCAGTCATGTTTTTAATTAAGACAAAATTTGGTTTAAAAAATATGTTATTTTGACATACATGTGCATTAATAATTTTATATTTTAATTGCATTTTACTTCCATTGGTTGATGATAATTTTTCTTTTGATTTTTCAAAGTATTTGGATGAGATTATTCCTTCTTGTATACAATTTAGATCTGCTCATGAATTTACTAAAGCATAAGTTGTAAATTGAAAGTCTTTTGTTATTATTTTTATTTTAATATGCCATTTTTTGTATTTTATGTGTCGAATTCTTGCCATGCAATTATTATGACTATCTATTTCTTCTATTTTATTGTTTTGTAAACTATATAAAATTTACATTGGAAAATAAATCTACAACTCAATATATCTATGACCTTCTATGCAAAACTGGGGTTAGAGAATTTCAAGGCCACTCCAATTCCTGCTAGCACTAGCACACAGCTTGGACTATCTATTGGTGTTCTGTTCAAGGACAAGATTCTATATCGAAGTACAATTGGTTCACTCCAATCCTTGACTCTAACTCAACCAGAGATTTCTTTTATTGTCAACAAGCTCAGCTAGTATATGCACCAGTCCACAGACATACATTGGATGGCGTGTAAAATAGTGCTTCACTATTTGTACGGAACCAAACATCTTAGTATATATTTTAGTCCCTCCACTTTTAATCAGTCATATGGGTACACAGATGCTGATTTGGCATTAAACATTGATGATCATTGATTAAAGGAAGGATATTGTGTCTTTCTTGGTGACAATTTTTGTATCTTGGGCATCAAAAAAACAACTTGTAGTTGCTCGCTCGAGTACAGAATCAGAATACAAAGCCATAGCTAATAGAGTTACTAAGATTGTTTGGATTCAGTCTCTGTTACATAAACTACATATGAAGCCTGCCCATGCCTTTTTTTTTTTTTTTTTTTTTTTTTTTTTTTTTTTTTTTGCGCTTTAGTGTGACAATATGAGTACTGGTTCGTTATCCATTACACCTTATATTTTATATGAATAAAAAGTGAAAGGGAAAAAAAATTGATTATTATATTTTCGTTCTAATCATTAGCATTAATTATAAATAATTTTAACAATAGTTATTTGACAGCAGCTCCACTTTTATATATTTAATTTTTTTTAAATAAACTTTGTAGTTCTATTTATTTAATTTGCCAACAACCAAATACTTCCACCTCCCAATCCATATAGCTTTTAAAGGGATTGTTTTGGATGAAATTAATATCTTTTCACTTTTCTTCCATCGTTCACTATTTTGGACGCATGCAAACGAGTTGACCATTAGAATTTTTAAACTCGGCTTGAATAATTTTAGAATGGTCAAACTCGGTTTAAAATCATAAAATTTTGAAATTTGTTGCTCAAGATTGGTTTGGTAAAAAGCTCGAACTTAGCTTGACTAGATCTTTATGTTTTAACATAGAAATTAATGTATAAAATTTGAACATTTGATTTCTTAATTTTCTTATAAAATTAAACAAAAATAATATAATTGATATATTATAAGCATTTTACATAATTAAATTAATAAAATATCATTTTTGTATATTGTATATAAATACAAATTAGAGCATCACTTCATTTTTTTAAGCCAAATTTGAATGAGGTAAAATTGAATTGATCTCGAACTGATCTCGCTACCAAATATAGATGGATAAGTTTTAATCCTTTCCCTTCTCCCTCGGTCCTTTTTATTTTTTTTTCAATTCCATTGTTCATCTCTACCAAACAAAGTCTTACTACCTCCCTCCATTGATAATGACAATTCATGTTTAACTTCTGGGTCCTAGACTTGATCAAGTTTAGAGCTACATAAAAACAATTATTAAAAAAAAAAATATTACTCCATAATTTTTCTTGACAAGCAAAAATCAATAACATGTTGGACAAATACTTTCTGAGACAAAGAGATCTGACTTGACTCGAGGAATTGGAGTTCCTCTTAAGATTGACAATAATATGCTTTTAGGTGATTTTGGGCACTTTGCTTGTGTGTTGGTTGATATGGATTTGGCCAATCATCTTCTAGAAAATGTTGTACTGGACAAGGATGGCTCTTACATTTTTATTTCTCTCTTTTATGAGCATGTCTCTGCTTTTTATTCGACTTGTCATTATGTTGGTTATGATTTATCTAAGTGTCATTTATTGGAAAAAATGTTTGATAAACAAATTGCTTTTGAACTTTCCTTTGAGAAACAGTCTAGTAAACTCGTTTATGTCCTTAAGCATGATGGCTCTAGCAAGATTTTGGTGGATCGTAAAGTAGATGTTACAGCAGAGGCCACTGTAGAGGGTACTCCTATTTTGCACGAGGTTACTATGGAGAACACAACTATGAAGCCTGTTGTTAATGATGAAGATGGTTTGGCTTCTAGTGATTCTATGGCTAGTTTAGAATATTCTTCTCCTTTGTGCTCGGGCTTGAGACACGAAGGTGTTTTCTTTTTAACTTTTGTTTCCTTCCTCTTTTGTTAGGCATATTGTCTTATTTTTAATTAATTTGTCTAGGTTGGGGGTGATTTTCCATTGTTCTCCTAGTCACCTATTGTTGTTGTTGTTGTTGTTGTTGTTGTTGTTATTATTATTGTTATTGTTATTATTATTGTTATTATTGTTGTTATTGTTATTATTGTTGTTATTGTTGTTATTGTTGTTATTGTTATTGTTGTTATTATTATTGTTATTATTATTATTCTTATTATTATTATTATTCTTATTATTATTATTATTATTATTATTATTATTATTATTATTATTATTATTATTGGCTTTGGTTCTTGTCACGGATGATGAAGACCCTTGGTTAACAATGTCTTGTAAAAAGAGCTAGAATTGAGGTCGTCATCCAAAGAAGCAAAATGGTCCTAGAAATATGGGGGTTTGTCATTCTCCATATCCTGATAGGAAAACTTAGTTTTTTGCTTGTTTAGTTTTGTTTGCCCATTTGGGTTGTTTTTTCTTTTGGATTGTTTTGTATACCTTTTTTTTCTTAATGTTTTCCTATTATTATTATTATTTTTTTTTCTTTTTTTTTTCTTGTTATTATTATTATTATTATTAAATGTGTGAGTCAAAATTACGGGAATAGGCCTAGCACATAACTTCTGCTTATGGAAAGAGCAAAAGCGTATAGTTGTGGTTATACTGGAATATTCATAATGTACGACCATTTGTGACAACTAGGGTTTCAACGTGATTAATGAGAGAAGTTTCAGTGATTGTTGTGTTCATTGAGCTTCCACCCATTTGTATCTGTGACTTCTAGATCATTAGCTTTCAGAGATAAAAAAAGGATCGAATCTAAATAATTGGATCATCATCAATGTATGGAGATAAATGCCCTAACTATTATATTGATGTATATATATATATATATTATGAACATATTTAGATCATGGAATGTGCTTGCTTTTGGTTCTATGATTTACCAAGTCCATAAATATATTAAATTTAACAATTGGTATAAGAACTTGGATTGATCTATACTATTGTTCACGATTATACTCTTGGTGGTTTTGGTATGTTGTGATTATGTTTTATGAATCTCTGTTATTCAAATTGTTCAAATTATATATATATATATTATATTTCTCATTTGAAACCCGATCGTTTGGAGAAAACCAATTGTTCTTTTGTAAATGTTTGATTTGAGACCAAGATATTGTTAAAGGATGATTTAAGGATTTGAATAGGGAATTTTTCGATATGTATTTTAGTCTTTAAAATGTGGAAAACTAAATATAATTTCAGTTTCGGCTAAATTGAGTTTAGTGTTTGAATATCTTGCTTGATTAAAAGTCGATATGTTTTGTTGTTTGGGGTTTTTTTGCCCACACCAAGACAAAGCTTTTGGTCCTGGACTGCTAGTAAAAGACGCCAAAATCCATCATTTTCTACGAGAGAAGACATGTATGCCATTTATTTGTTTTTCTGTTAGAGCATGGATTTCCCGATGAGGAAACTTAAAGTTGATCCCATGGCAGTCAGAGCTATTTTATGAAATAGTGTTAAACAAACACTTACAGCTTCATTGATTGTAAAGGCATAATATGTGGCGCATTTTAAGGTAACTTGTCATGTGTTTGGTTAAAGAATTTTGTATTTTATTTAAGAGTCGTTGACTTTATTGATAGGCTTATCATGATATACACTGTGATAATTATGTAGCAGGTAGTGCCTCATTTTGTTGTATACACGCCTGGTACAACATGGTGGCAAACCCACTACCAAAGGTTAGACTATAGATTTTTTTGGAGCATGTGTCCCATATGAGATTGTGGAGCAGTTAAGACCGTTGTGGCTCCATGGAAGTTTGTAATATGAAAAAATGTCCATGTTATGTTCTGTATACTATTGAGTATTTTCTTGTGAGCAGTACATGTATGTATGTGGATCAATATTTTATGTATGAGTTGTTTGCTACACGTATTGTTGCTCCTTATGTTAGCAGGCATGTTTGAGACTTTTAATCTCTATATTTTTGTATGTTGATCCATAAGTACCACTGTGAATTTCTACTACATAGTTTGAGTACGTTGTTGTATCCTATGGGTAAAACATTTGCTTGAATGAAATGGTATTAAGATAGGGGAATTGCGCATGATAAGGTAAATATCTACTACCTAGACTGATCGTATAGCATTACAATTTATTGAGTTGAATTAGTATATAGTTTTGAAAAATTTACTGATAGAATCTTTACTGCATAGTATGGTTTTTGTTGTACCCCATCAATATGCAATATGCTTAGATGAAATAGTATTTCATTTTAGGAGATTTGTAGTAAGTTAATTTGTTAATTTATATGATAATTACGCAATTCAAATGGGAAAATGTCAAATATTTAAATGTGTAGGCTGACCATAATCATGAGACTCATAGGCTTATTTGTACTAGTAATGGGATTGGATTTTTGTTAATGACTTTCACAGTGAAGCCCCTGGCACACTTTCACCATAAGGCTTCAACCGGCCCATTAGACTAAAGGATCTAATATCTACTGGAAGCCCAATAAGTCTATTCCAAGTCGTATTATTATTATTATTATTATTATTATTATTATTATTATTAGTCAAAATTACAGGGATGAGCCTAGCTCATAACTTGGGTATAAAGTACATTTGGATTATTATTCTTATGTACGATTGTTTGCGACAGCTAGGGTTTCAACATGATTGAGGAGAAATGAGATGGTGATTGTTGTGTTCATTGAGCTTCTACCCATCTGCATCAATGGCTTCTAGATCATCTAAGTTTGGAGGTAATAGAGGATCAAATCCAAATCAATGGTTATTGGTTCATCGGTAGTATATGGAGATAAATGCCCTAACTATAATATTGATTATATTATGAACATATATATATATATCTTAGTATTTACATGCTTATGATTCTGTGATTTACCACGTTCGTATACTTATTAAATTTAACATCTTGCCTTACCTTATCAATTTTCCAGTGAAAAAGATAGCATATATATCATATATGCCATGCACAATCCTCTCCACATGGGGATATCAAAGTCATGATGTAATGCAAATCAGTCTTTGCACTACAAATTTGTACTTCATCTTGACTTTAATTACAAAGTTTACGATATTATGATGTGATCAGGATTGTTGCTCTCCATGCAATATTTAATTCAAAGTGTAAAAATCTATGGTATAACAATGTAACCATTCTCTATGCTTACAATTAATAAGCTCCATACAAAAAAATAAATAATAAAAAAACCATTAAACTCTAAATTTTAAAGGCACTAAACTTTTGGCCATACAAATCAATCCACAATTATCTTATTGCTTCCATAGTTCTATATATAACATAGAGAGAGAGAGAGAGAGAGAAAGAGTAGTTTATTGTCAAATTAAGAAATCCCCTTAACAATGTCACATATGCTAGCTAGATGAATGCAACAAATTATCTATTAGTTGTTGAAGATGTAAGAGATTTATCCTTTCTGGTTAATTTTCCTACATTGCCTCCTCCGTCAGTCTTGTAGAGTTGGAGAAGGCAGACATGAGTCACAATCTCCCCTCCTCGCCGAAGCTGCTCGGAATGATAGTCAGCTGGACATTTACTTGCTGCAAAACACAAAATCTTCACCAAAACACTACATATCATCACCCATCTATCCCCTCTTCTTATTAGATTCTCACTCAAGTTTTTTGCATCCCCAAGTACATCCCAATACTTGGTCACCATTGTCTCATTGCCTTCCTCTGTCTCTGATTCTTCTTGAACTACATTTCATGCCTGCAATTCTCTACATGCTGTTTTTACATATTTTATTAAGAACTTGCTAGTTTTCATCGGAAAGGTAATGAGTTTCTTGCATGCATACTGGAATTCTATCTCTGAGGTTGTGATGCACAACATGTGAGATCGGATGGCAAAAAGATACATCATGTAGTTAGACATCAATCTTCCTATCTTTATTTCGCAGTTTGAATCTTCGTTTTGAATATCTGAATGGTAACAAATCTCGATTGCGAGGTGCCAAATTATGATACTCTTATCAAAATCTATATCCGCCACGCTCCATTTGAACAAGTCTAATCCGTTAGGATACATGCTTAGTGCCCACTCACCTCTCTTGTTGAAGGGTTTCGATCCTCTCACCTTATCCACCTCTTCCATTTCTTTAATCAACATTTCTTTCATTTCTATATGAATTTCCTTACTGATCATGCTGAAATACTTTCCCATATCCATGTCCAAGTTCTGGAACTTGAGGATTCTACTGAAACATAGATGTTTATGGTCAAGGCAATAATATATCAAGTTGAATTGTCCCAATGAGTTGGACCACCTTTTCCAATTGCTTGATAGCCGAGCTACAATTCTTAAAAGCTGCATCGCAGCTGGCTTGTTGTGGTGCTTGATCATCTTTATTATCTCCCAATCAGAGAAAAGCAGCATGTAAATCTGATAAATCTCTAGAGTAACAATGACCATTAGAACCACAAAAGTGAAGCTTGGATTTATGTAATAAATGAATGCATATTTGAAGAAACAGGCAAATACAATTGTGGTGGAAACCAAACTTAGAGAAGCAATGAGACGTAGAACAAAGCCCATCTAGGTATAAATGATTGGAGCTTTAGTGTATAGTACATCATACATGAAACCAAGTTCAATATCTGTGATTTTGAAGATTTCAAGCGGTGAATAATTATCAATAGATTGGGAGTCATGAAGAGATTGGTATAAAAGTCTGTAAAGCCAGTTGTCAATGTGAGGCTTTAAGCTGAAAAACCGGCAATAGGCCTTTAAGATCATTTCAAGATTTGGAATATTTGTAGGCAGGTGTTCAAAATTTTTTAAAATACAAGCCTCTTTTTCAAATTTAGCTGTGGTAATGCCATAACTCCCATTTAGTGCTGTGTGCATAGCCCACACATTCTCTCCATACGTGATGACTCCAGCAAGTGACAAAGGGAAATAAAGATATGAAACTACAGAATTAATCCAACACTTGGAAAGAATCCACAACACAGCACTTAACTAGGCTAACAGATTGGGTAATTGCCTAACTACCAATCGGTTATCTTCCATTGAGTAAGCGGTGATGGAATCTCGACTTCCTAGTTGCACAAGAAGCAACGGTGCTAAAAAGCCCCTCAATTCACTTTCAGTGTTCTCTTAGGTAGAATCAATGGCGCTTATGAGAGTGAGCTTGCCTATGATAACAGTAACAACAAAATTTGAGAGCAGGTAGACAAACCAAATAATGAATCTCACAATAATTTGATGGGTTTTCAAGTGTCTTTTGGTGCTGCCAAAGAGAGCGAGTACCATATGCATAAGTTCAAAACTCAATTGCTCCACCCAAAAATAAAAATATGTGTGAGGACCCAAATAAGTCCAAAAGAGGCTGGACCGAAAATGCACATGTAAGGACCCAAACGGGCCTACATGTGAGGGTGAGTATTAGAGATAAAATATAAAAGAGATGATGATCCACCTTCTATCAGCTTAAGCTTTTAGGATTAGTGGTGATTCAAAATGGTATCAGAGCTGAAAGACTTAGTGGTCATAGGTTCAAAACTCAATAGCTCCACCTAAAATAAAAATATATATATGTGAGGACCCAAAAGAGCCCAAAAGAGGTCGGGCCGAAAATTCACATGTAAAGACCCAAACGGGCCTACATGCAAGGAAGAATATCAGAGATAAAATATAAAATTAATGAAGACCCACCTCTTATCAGCTTAAGCTTTTAAGATAAGTGGTGATTCAAAAATCGCAATATAAAATACATATTTTCAAATATTTTTGTTTTATCTTTAATAGGATTAAGTTACATATTAGTATTGTGGGTTTGATTTTACTCTTCTGCAATATATATTTTTCCTACAAAATACCCATATGAGAAATGAACAATTTATAATTAATTCGTTTAAGTTAATTCCAAATTATCTCAATCTCAGAAGGACCCTTTTTACTTATATTTTTAAAGTTTGTTTTTGTGCTTAAATTTTAATCTCCTAGAGTACTATTGGATGTACAAAATAAAAATGTTGAAAAAAGTTTAATTTTTATTTATAACAATCAAATATAAGAAAGCGGGATTTCCTACAGAACAACCTTGTTATGGTTGTATGGGATACAACCGGTACTAATTACCTTCTAAACCGGTTAGGGCCCAAAAAAAAAAGTTAAATAAAAGAATTCCAATTAAATCTCATTTCCACATTCTTCTCACCACTCCTCCACACATACGACCTAAAGCCCATTTTCACATTCCTCCCACCTCTCCTCCCATTCTCTCCTCCTCCCATCTCTCCTCCCCACATACAATTGAAATTCCATTTCCACATTCCTCCCACCTCTCCTCCTCCCACTTCTCCTCCACACATAGAACTTAAATTCCATTTCCACATTCCTCCCGCCTCTCCTCCACACATACGACTCTCTGCCCCTATCTTTATTCCTACTCTTATAACCCCTATGTCCCCTGGACTCATCTTCGCTAGTGAGTCAACCAAAGGATGAATCGGACATCAGCTCTGCCTCGTGAAGGAATTTAGCGAGTCAAAAACCCTCTCCGCATCTGAGTCAAAAACCCTCTCTGCAGAGCCACAAGTCGATGCCGTGGCAATTTGAAAAGTGTATGTTTGAAGCCGTTTTTGGGGAGCCGGACAGAAAGAAAATGATAGCTGCTTGATTAAACTCAATTTCTGGGTTCCTATCTCTTTCCCCAACTCAAGAACTGAAATTTTCCTTATGGCCTCTACAAAGCAAGGTAAAAAATGAGTTTTTTTCTTCTTATTTTTTTTATTTATTTTTTCCTTCCTTGCAGTGAAAAGATTTTGATAAAATTTGTGATAAAAATAGTTCCAAACGTTATTGCTTATTCGGTTTATTTTGTAAGCGATTTTGGTTTGATTATTTGACGAATATAATTGTTTTCTGTAATAGAATTATATGTAATCATTTTTATAGATGTAGAAATTTTGTGGAGCAATTTGGTTGATGTTTTGAATTTCTGCTTTCTTGGTGCTTCATTAACCAATGTGTTTGTGGCTTAGAAAATAGTAAAGATGATAAGTAACTTAATTTCAATCACCTTAAATTTTATATTTAGAAAAAGCTTCAGCAACTACGATCAACCATCTGATATTTGTTCAAAATGTATTTCTTTGAAGCCCAACAGACATTCATCACTGAATAATTACTAGTGTAACAAAAAAAAATTACACAAAACAGAAGCATAAACTAGATGACCTGAGAAATAGGAGATGACTCTAAATTCCTAGGGTCTGGCCAACTCACAGTTGGAGCATTGTTCTCAAGCTTAAATTTTTGGTTTGACATCTTTTGTCTCGAGTAGTCTGCACATAGTTGATTATAATATTCTATAAAAGCACATGGTTATGTGGATATATATATATATATTTATGCACATGCTTGGTAAAATTATGTACATATATATTTTCTGGTTATGTGTGTGTGTGTGTGTGGTTATGTACATATATATATATATATTTCTTTTTTCTAGTTATGCCACCAAGGTACACTTCTGACCCATGAGGAGGAAGTGCAAGAAGCTTTGGGTGTTTTTTCTCCTTTTCTTCTGATATGGCCTCAACACTTTTCAACTCCTCATAATCATCTGAGAACTTTTTTTTAACAACCACCCCTTTATTTTCTTTCTCTGTCTAGCACATCTGGCCATTAATTTGACACTGAAATACAGCCCAAAATATCTCCTAAAACTTCATGAGATTACATAGAAACATAAATAGGCAAATCAACTAAATCAGTTATTTGAAACCAAGTAACTTTACATTTTGTTTTCAAAACTAAACCAGAACAACAGCATCTGCTAATGTATCTTTTTTTTTGTTGATGCTATAGCTGCTTCTTGTCTTTCACACCAAGCTTCTAACCACAATTCATTAAAAATGCCAAAATTATAGCATGTTTTTGTTAGATGATATACAATTTGGGTTTGCCAAGGTGACAACTTTTAATTCTTGATGATCATATTAAATAGTAACACCATAATTTGAGCCGTTTTTGGCCATTATATATATATTATATGAATTTTGTAATTTTGTTCTTGCAAGTGTAAATGGACACTTAAACAAAAATGCAGCACGACACGTTACAAACTTGTAGGTGATTTTTTTAGGATTAGGCATATCTGAAATATATAGATATATTGTTATTAGGGATATCATCAAGCTTCTGAGATTCTATTTTTTTCTGTCCCCTTGATGGGAAGGATGCTAAACTTACTCAGGTTTAGAAACTGTTGAGCAATCCGTGGTTTTGTTAACATATTTTAAGCATTTGAAATAGACATGTCTGAGATGCATGAGGCCAAGGCTGACACATATCTAAATCCTGTACTTTTGCTGTGTCACATTGATATGGGTACTAGGTAGTCCAATGCTGAGTTCGTGTAACACATACATTGATCATTATGAAGTTGATTGATTTATTCTTACTTATAAATGTGTACAAGGCCATGAGAAGAGCTTGAAATTTTCAGTCCTTAGTTATTTAGTTAAATGTTTTGCTTGCTGTTTCAGGATTAGGATTTGAAGATATTTTTATGCAACTTATTGACTTACTGTTTTTAAGGTTTAATCTTGTCTTGACCAGTGCAATAGTTTAGTTAACCACATTCAGGAAATTTATGATTATCGAGTTTTGAAACCTTCTGTCTATTCTTCCTTTTTTTTTTCTTTTTTTTGGGGTGTCTTAAGGATTCTAGTTATTATATTGTTAATATTGAAGAAAATATATATGAATTTTTATCTATTAAATTCTGTTTAGTGTTGTAAATTTTATCAGACATATATAATGTAAGTAGTCTTTCTATGGTACAGATATCAGATATGTATATAATGTTACTTGCAGATACATATCATGCAACATTTTGCGTGATATGCATTTGCAAGTTAAAAAACTTGCAGATGTCCACATCATAGAAAAAAAAATTATTTAATATAGTTGCTCCATGCAGAGTATGAAAACAACTGATGTAGCTTGCTTTCACTCTGCTCTAACTTCTTATACTATATATAATTCGACTTCAGTTAATTGTACTTTTTCTATTTAACTCTGCATGGCTTGGCATATGTGAATTCCCTAGCTTTATGTAATTTTCTTTGCCTCTTGGCCTCTCTGCGTAGGTATGCGTTATAGGATTTCAATAATTTTTGCTTATTTGTTGTCACCTCTTGGTGCTTATTACTTAAATTCTACCTTAATCAGGCATGGGATCTTTATTACCATGTATTTACAGCAAAACAATATCTTTTTTGTATTTTAACATTTTTGTTGTTCACTCGTTATCATTTAAATTATAAATATAAGTTCCAAAGAAAGAGAGAGAGAGAGAGAGAGAGAGAGAGATAGAGAGAGAGAAATATATGATACTTGTTCAAATAAAAGAGTAACAGTTCATGATTGTCATGAATGGCCCCAAAATAATACAATTATATGTCTTCATGTAAATTTAATTATATTACCATTCATAAACATAGTAGAAGAGTATAAAAACATATGTTGTTTCCTATTAAACATCTAATGTGCATGTATTAATATTTTACATGTCTGAATATTATTCACAGAGAACATTTTACTTTTGGGTTGTGTGTTTGACTATGACAGTTGTTCTGCAGATGATGAAACCGAAATAAAGAGGAAGAAGAAGACAAGAGTTATGATGGGGGAGGAAACCAGATTAGGTCCAGACATTATAGTCTTGATATTTTGGTTTTGAGAATACTGATCGAGTCAAACGGATCATTAGTTCAATTCAAACTGTGGTGGGAAATGGATTATGTTGGGTTTTATTTCAAACAAATGGCTTGGATGCTTTCTACAGGTTTTCAAAGCCTGACACTGTTATTGGTCTGTTAAGTTTAAATTTGGTAGTATAATTCCCTTTTAGTTGCTAGTAACATAACTGATTAGTGTGGATTTGTAATTGTTACTTTCATTTTTTGGTACTGGAGAACAGAAAATAGATGCGCATTAATGAATGACTTAGTAGAGGACTGGTTGTCACGTTATTGCCTGCCTTGACAAACAAGATGTTGGCCACATTTTCATCTCTTTCCCACACCTTGGCAGACATATGATTTTCCAGTGTAACTAATAAAAAGCAAACCTTAGTTTTGTGAATGACTTAGTAGAAGACTAGTTGATGCAACGAATTAATACTAGAAGAAAATGTGCACTCACAAACATTCATTTGTTTTGTGCACAAAAAAGCTAACTAGAGGGATATTTGTATAAATATACCCAAAATAATATATATAACAAGCATAAAAGATAGTGCAAGAGAAAAAGAATAATGCATGAGAGAGACATAAGTAGAAAGGAAGATACATTCAAATAACTTCCTCTTTGAATCCCAACAAACTACTAACTTCTTACAATATAATTTTCAGCACACAAACACTTGGACAGGTATATAGGAATTGTGATTGACCTTTAAAGGCTTTGGACATTTGTAAGGTTGCCAAAAACTGTCTCTCATTTCACTTTCCAAATCTTGGAGCTGCAATGACAATATAAAGTAGACTTTAGAATTCTACAAGAAAAGACAAGGAAACTAAACATCATCTGCTACCAATATTTTCACAGAGCCAATGAACATTCTTAATACAAAGAATATCAAACAGTAACTTAAGCATTACATTATGAAGATAATACTGAAAACAATTAGGACAATAAAGAAATCATAACATATTCTTTTTTTTTTCTGCAAGATTCTTATTTTATTTTCATGAATTGCAAGAGCTAAAATGGGTTAACATCAATTGTGCCACACTGATGGAATATAAGTTGAAACCAGTATCTTGCCAGTATCAAAGTTTTTCTTAAACTCTAATAAATGACTGAATTTTTTCCTGCGTTTGTAGAACTTGTAAATAAGACACAATCATAAATAACATTAGAAATAAGTGAATTAAACAAAAATTGATTAGAAATAGGAAACTATATAAAATGAAGCAAACAAAAAGTTGCAGAAAAAAAAATTGAAAGAGAGATGGAGTAACATCTATATATTGGCAAGCATTTTTTGAGCTCTTCATATTAAAAATTTGTGAGTAAGTTTATATGTACTAGTAAACCCTAAATGCAGTAAGTAAAATTCATAGCTATATATGTACTAATATCAATTCTTAACTTCCTCAAAATATGTTCCCAATTGAAGAAACTAAACAAAATGAAGCTAAGAAGAGAGCATTGATACTTGGGTATACTTGCTTCCGAGATGCAATGTTGGAGCTATTGGAAGGCTCCTGGAAATGACTTTAGCATCAAGAGAAGATTGAAGTTAATTGGTTGGTGAATATTCATATCTAGCATCATTAATGATATGTGATTGTTGGCATATTAAACATTATTTACTACCAAGTACAAAAAAATGTTTAAAATATTATAACTTTAACTATATACCATTTAAGAGGTCATTCCAATATACTATTTATATTGGGGTTTGGTAAGTGGATAGTTTTCTTTTACTTTGAGCTTGGTGGATAATTTATGCTTTGTCAATGTGGTTAATTCATAAAGCAGGTAACACCATTATTATTTCGTAATATCCAAAACGAGGTAATATTGTCCATAAAAAAGTTAAATAATCTGAAAATAAAGTAACAACATCCATAAATGGTGTAACAATACCGAAATGTGGTAATATTGTTCAAAGAACCTGCAACTTGTCCATAAATAAAGTAAATTGGTCCAAAAATATTGTAACATTACCAAAATTATGTAATACGATCCACAATGTGACATGGTCCATAAAGAATGTAACACTAATCCATGAACAAAGTAACGCGATTTGCAACATGCTATCCAAAACCAGGTAATATTGTCCATAACAAAGTAAAATAATCTGCAAATAAAGTAACATCATCCATAAACGGTGTAACAATACCGAAATGTGGCAATATTGTTCATAAAACCTGTAACTTGTCCATAAATTAAGTAAATTGGTCCAAAAATATTGTAACATGACCAAAATGATGTTATACGATCCACAAGTGAGGTGACATGGTCCATAAAGAAGGTAACACTAATCCATGAACAAAGTAACGCGATTTGCAACATGCTATCCAAAACAAAGTAATATTGTCCATAAAAATGTAAAATAATCTGCAAATAAAGTAATATTATCCATAAACGGTGTAACAATACCGAAAGGTGGTAATATTGTTCAAAGAACCTGTAACTTGTCCATAAATTAAGTAAATTGGTCCAAAAATATTGTAACATGACCAAAATGATGTTATACGATCCACAAGTGAGGTGACATGGTCCATAAAGAAGGTAACACTAATCCATGAACAAAGTAACGCGATTTGCAACATGCTATTCAAAACAAAGTAATATTGTCCATAACAAAGTAAAATAATTTGTAAATAAAGTAACATCATCCATAAATGGTGTAACAATACCGAAAGGTGGTAATATTGTTCAAAGAACCTGTAACTTGTCCATAAATAAAGTAAATTGGTCCACAAATATTCTAACATTACCAAAATGATGTAATACGATCCACAAGTGAGGTGACATGGTCCATAAAGAAGGTAACATTAATCCATGAACAAAGTAACGCGCTTTGCAACATGCTATCCAAAACGAGGTAATATTGTCCATAACAAAGTAAAACAATCTGCAAATAAAGTAACATCATCCATAAACGGT
Organism: Ochetophila trinervis; assembly: GCA_003254975.1. Lineage (NCBI taxonomy): Eukaryota > Viridiplantae > Streptophyta > Magnoliopsida > Rosales > Rhamnaceae > Ochetophila > Ochetophila trinervis. The sequence goes on along the minus strand of QANX01004267.1, from coordinate 27,056 downwards.
GTAACAATACCGAAAGGTGGTAATATTGTTCAAAGAACATGTAACCTGTCCATAAATCACGTAATTTAGTCCAGAAATATTGTAACATTACCAAAATGATGTAATATGATCCTTAAGTGAGGTGACATGGTCCATAAAGAAGGCAACACTAATCCATGAACAAAGTAACGCGCTTTGCAACATGCTATCCAAAACGAGGTAATATTGTCCATAAAAAAGTAAAACAATCTGCAAATAAAGTAACATCATCCATAAACGGTGTAACAATACCGAAAGGTGGTAATATTGTTCAAAGAACCTGTAACCTGTCCATAAATAACGTAATTTGGTTCAAAAATATTGTAACATAACCGAAATGATGTAATACGATCCACAAGTGAGGTGACATGGTCCATAAAGAAGGTAACACTAATCCATGAACAAAGTAACGCGCTTTGCAACATGCTATCCAAAACGAGGTAATATTGTCCATAAAAAAGTAAAATAATCTGCAAATAAAGTAACATCATCCATAAACGGTGTAACAATACCGAAAGGTGGTAATATTGTTCAAAGAACCTGTAACCTGTACATAAATCACATAATTTGGTCCAGAATTATTGTAACATAACCGAAATGATGTAATACGATCCACAAGTGAGGTGACATGGTCCATAAAGAAGGTAACACTAATCCATGAACAAAGTAACGCGCTTTACAACATGCTATCCAAAACGAGGTAGTATTGTCCATAAAAAAGTAAAACAATCTGCAAATAAAGTAACATCATCCATAAACGGTGTAACAATACCGAATGGTGGTAATATTGTCCATAAATCACGTAATTTGGTCCAGAAATATTGTAACATTACCAAAAGGAGGTAACATTGTTCAAACGTGAGGTAACTTGTCTATCAATGGAGTAATGTAATCCTAAATTATTGTAATATTACTACCGGTTATATCCGGTTACATAAGTAACTTTACTTTTGTGATGCCACTTGTCAACATGTAAGCATGGTTCTACCAGTCCAACCATAATAACAAGTTGTATTGTAGGCTGACCCTAAGAAAGCAGGGCTCTGGTAATATATCTAAAAAAGCAAACTAACGTAAATATACACAGGAGCAGAAAAAGTTGAAGTTTGTTTTGCAAAGAACCTGATGAATAGACAAGAAGATACTATGTTTGTGGACTGAATGTTGGAACTTATGGTGCGTGAGAAACAGCCACTGCATTACCTTGCACATAATACCCAAATGGATTTATATTGAGATTTAATTTGCTAAATCCAACACAAGCATTTATGTACATGTTTCTTTTCAGATTTGAAATGGAAGTTAGCACAACAAAAGAATTATCCTTTGCTTGTAGTTTCTCGCATACCTTTGTTCCCTCTAAATTATAATATAATTCTTTTTATTATTATTATTTCATTTCTTATGTTTGAATTTTGCAGCAAAATATTAACCTTTACATTTTTTTTTATTACTGCTTTTGTTTTGGTGGGAATAAAGGTGTAAAATGGTTTGGACAACACGAGCATGAGTGAGTATGATGCATTAAACTTAAACACGACATGAACACAACATATTATAAACTGTACTGTCCAAGCATGAAATACATAATAGTCGTACTTGATAGGTTCAAGGACTAGACAAGCCACGGGCCCACGATGGTCTAGGCAAGGCACGTGCCTTTGGCATAACTAGCACGGACTATTGATGAATACATTACATTAATTTATTTAGGAATATATTTTAAATTAATCAATATAATATTTTATTTAATTAATATATGTTTAAAACTTAAACTTTTTAACTGTTTACTATCATACTTTCATATTGTTTATTTTAATTTTAAAGTTATATAATTAATTAATTATGATTTTTTCTATTTTCTGTAAATATTACTTGCCTAATTAATCATAAAATAAACCAACTATAGTAATTTTAGTTATTTGTTCTATTTATTTTTATAATGTATTAATTTTAATAAATAAATATGTTTGTTTAATATAAATGGATCTGCACGAACATGAATGTGTCAACACAATACAACACAATAAATAAAGGAAAAATTACACCATAGGTACTTAAACTATGACGCGTGTTACAAGCTGGTACCCGAACTTTTTTTTTGGCGTTGAAGTACCTGAATTTGAAATCTGTAACACCGTTTGTACCTGAGCCTGTTTCCGTTCATTTTTGGACGTTAGTCTCACGTGCACAGCACATTTTGAACAGTATCAAAGGTATCTAAGGTCATTTCACTGCAACAATTTGAACACTATTTCTCCCCCAATTTTTTATCTTCAACAATTAGAGATCTGATTTGGGAAAAAAATTAAGGTAAATTTAAGGCCTCCTGATCACTCTGTCTCACTTCACCAAGCCAACGGTGGCTGTGACGACCCGGATCTAAAAAAAGCTAGAGTAAGTGTGGGCGGGTGCACACTGGCAGGCTACCTTACTGGCATAGCCAGAGTAAGTGTGGGCGGGTGCGAGGCACTGGCAAGCTACCTTACTGGCAGAGATTGGTGTCCAATCCCATATCGCCCGGGTGTGGAAGGGGGTCATGTGGTAATGGTTCAAATGTAAAGTGAGCACTCTCTTAACAACCAAGGCCTTTTCAGAGCGTTTGGCTTCAGAGTTGGAAGAACTCTGGGGTTAAGCGTGCTCCAGTGGGAGCATTCCTAGGATGGGTGACCCCCTGGGAAGTCTGACCAAAAACTCCATACCGTCTGAAGTGCGGTGGCTAAATTGGAGACAATATTGGTTGGAGAGAGAGTGTGGTGTTACAAATGGTATCAGAGCCTGTACCCGGCCGGAAATGTGCCAGCGAGGACGCTGGGCCCCAAAGGGGGGTGGATTGTGACGACCCGGATCTAAAAAGCTAGAGTAAGTGTGGGCGGGTGCAAAGGGCACTGGCAGGCTACCTTACTGGCATAGCCAGAGTAAGTGTGGGCGGGTGCGAGGCACTGGCAGGCTACCTTACTGGCAGAGATCGGTGTCCAATCCCACATCGCCCGGGTGTGGAAGGGGGTCATGTGGTAATGGTTCAAATGTAAAGTGAGCACTCTCTTAACAACCAAGGCCTTTTCAGAGCGTTTGGCTTCAGAGTTGGAAGAACTCTGGGGTTAAGCGTGCTCCAGTGGGAGCATTCCTGTGGGTGACCCCCTGGGAAGTCTGACCAAAAACTCCATACCGTCTGAAGTGCAGTGGCTAAATTGGAGACAATATTGGTTGGAGAGAGAGTGTGGCGTTACAAATGGTATCAGAGCCTGTACCCGGCCGGAAATGTGCCAGCGAGGACGCTGAGCCCCAAAGGTAGGTGGATTGTGACGACCCGGATCTAAAAAAAAGCTAGAGTAAGTGTGGGCGGGTGCACACTGGCATGCTATTACTGGCATAGCCAGAGTAAGTGTGGGAGGGTGCGAGGCACTGGCAAGCTACCTTACTGGCAGAGATCGGTGTCCAATCCCACATCGCCCGGATGTGGAAGGGGGTCATGTGGTAATGGTTCAAATATAAAGTGAGCACTCTCTTAACAACCAAGGCCTTTTCAGAGCGTTTGGATTCAGAGTTGGAAGAACTCTGGGGTTAAGCGTGCTCCATTAGGAGCATTCCTGTGGGTGACCCCCTGGGAAGTTTGACCAAAAACTCCATACCGTCTGAAGTGCGGTGGCTAAATTGGAGACAATATTGGTTGGAGAGAGAGTGTGGTGTTACAGTGGCATTCACCACGCCTCCCAACTACGTTACCAGGCTTTCCCACCTCCTCTCCCTCCGTGGCTTCAACCCATTCTCTTCCCCAACTATCATTGTCGAGCCCACCGCTTCCACAATCTCTGCTTTCAAACCACACCTCTCTTCCCAATCCCTCCACCATTTCTCTACCATTGTCTTCACCTTCCAAACTTCAATCACTGCACTTTCTCAAGTCATCTCCGTTCTCGAAGAACCTCCCCTGTCCCTTTCCAGCGATGCATTTACTGTTGCTGCACTTGGCAAGGACTCAGAGCTCATCCACAGCGAGTTTGTGGCTAAACTGTACTCAGATTCCGGTCGGGTTCAAATCCTGGTCCCTCTGAAGGCAACGCCAAGCAACCTGGTGAAGGCGCTCGGAGACGGGACTGTCCGGAAGGTTTTGTGTCCTGTGCCATAAGTTGTGGGGCTGGAAGAGCCTTTGGTGGTATCGGAGTTTCTTAGGGAGCTGGAGTCGAACGGTTGGATACGAGACTCGGTGGGCTGGCAAAGAGTGTGCGATAGAAGTGGTGGAGAGATTGGAGGAAGGAGAGTTGGATGCCATAGTGTTCAAGAGCACAACTGAGGTGGAGGGGCTGTTAAAGAGCTTGAAGCAATTTGGATTGGAATGGAGGACAGTGAAGATGAGGTGGCAGGAACTGGTAGTGGCGGCTCACGGTCCGGTCACTGCAGCCGGAGTGGAGAGGCTCGACATTGGAGTTGACCTTGAAACAGAGAGCTTTAGCAACACCCTCAAAGCTATCAAACTTATCATTTTTTTCCCAATTTTGCCCTAACCTATATTTTTTCTGTTGTGATGCTAATCTGTTGAACCAGAAGAATTATGGGAGAACTTAGAGATGAATGTTGCAGTGAAATGACCTTAGAAACTATTGATACTGTTCAAAACGTGCTATGCATGTGAGACTAACGCCCAAAAATGAACGGAAATAGGCTTAGGTATGTACACTGTTACAGATTTCAAGTTCAAGTACTCAATGCAAAAAAAAAAAAATCGGGTACCAACTTGTAACATGCGACATAGTTCCAGTACCCGTAGTGTAATTTTTTCATAAATAAATGAACCGGTATGAGCACAACATAATAAATAAATAGGCTTGCACAAACATAAATAGATTAATATTCAAATAGTGATAGAGATATTATCTAATCTACCAATATATTTACTAACTACAAATATGTCATTATTTTATTAATTAATATATTAATATAAATTAAATTTGAATAAATAAATTCTAAAAATATAAATATATTTAAATATAAACTTATTAAATAATAACAAGGTCGTCAAAAGCAACAATACAAAAAGAAAAGTTACTATGTCAGTTAATAAAACATATAAATATATAAAATAAAGCCCACTTGTCAATCATATGGATCTCATGGCTAAACCAGCATCACTAGATTAGAGTTTTCTATATTAATATAAAATTAAACATAAAGATGATGCTAAGATGGCAAATTCTAGAAATTAGGTAAGGAATTATGACATACCAAAAATGTAGAAGGCCACTGGAATACAGTAGTGAATGCACATCGGCATGGCCATGAGGTTTGGTCTATTACAGGGAAAAGTGGTAAAAGATGCAAATGTAAATTAAAGGTTTAAGGAAAATAATATTATAAAATCCTTCATATCGTTAATTGTCAAAAATCTCACATTAAGCTTATATGAAACAATTTCATGCATGATGGCTAGCTACTTCTCTCTTGTACTTATTATTATTTAGGTTTTCGATATTATTTTTTTGGTTCATGATGGCTACTTGTTTGCTTGTCATGGTTACATATGTACTTAGATGATAAAGTTTGTTAATTTATCTTTCTTTAATTATAAAATATACTATGTTGTTCACTTCATTATGTAACTTGATTGTTCACTTTATATGGCTGAGGGGAAGCAGATTTGTTAAATTCGAATGAGTTAGGTTTTAATTAACCTTTTTGTTGGGTGCTTTATATTGTTTAAAATTTTTGGAATGTATAGCCCTTCTATGATTACCATCTCTAGGTCTATGGTCTTATTTTTGGCTCAACTCTATTTGTTTGTATATTTGTCATTTTGAGGTTTGTATATAAGATTTAAAGTTTTAATGATTGGACAATCCAAATCCAACTTAGCATTGCGAAAATTTGACCACTCTAAATTGTGTTGTGATTTTGTTAATTACTTGATGATCATGTTGGTTTTAGAACTTTGAATCCTATAAATTTTTACGAGTCATTACATTATGCCAATTTTCCTCCTAGGCGACGCAACAACAGAGTATAACATGCGACACTAATACAAGTGTCGCGTAACAACATGTTCCGAGAAATGTACAACAAAGGCGACATTTCATAAATTAGCTGTTTTTAACTAAAAGTAACACTTAAGGAAGTGTCGCCTTATATGTAACTAACATGACAATCCATAAGTGTTGCCTCATTTAACTATAAGGACACTCACAAAGTGTCATTTTGTGTCACATAACGCGACACTTAAACAATTATGCTTTTAATCACATAACGCGACGCTTCCAAAGTGTCGCTTGTGTCACATAATGCGGCACTTCTTCAATGTCACTTTTAGACAAATAACGCAACACTAACGCAGTCTTGCTTTTGGACACATAACACAACACTTCCACAGTGTCGCTTATTGTGCACATAAGTAACAATTGCGCAATTTCAATTTTGTCACACATAAAGCGACACTTCATAAGTGTCACTTTTTGTTGAAAAGTGACAGTTAAAATGTAACACCACACTCTCTCTCCAACCAATATTGTCTCCAATTTAGCCATCGCACTTCAGACGGTATGGAGGTTTTGGTCAGACTTCCCAGAGGGTCACCCATCCTAGCAATGCGCCAACTGGAGCACGCTTAACCCCAGAGTTCTTCCAACTCTGAAGCCAAACGCTCTGTAAAGGCCTTGGTTGTTAAGAGAGTGCTCACTTTACATTTGAACCATTACCACATGACCCCCTTCCACACCCGGACGATGTGGGATTGGACACCAATCTCTGCCAGTAAGGTAGCCTGTCAATGCCCCCTACACCCACCCACACTTACCCTGGCTCTTGGATCCCCAGAGTTCTTCCAACTCTGAAGCCAAACGCTCTGTAAAGGCCTTGGTTGTTAAGAGAGTGCTCACTTTACATTTGAACCATTACCACATGACCCCCTTCCACACCCGGACGATGTGGGATTGGACACCAATCTCTGCCAGTAAGGTAGCCTGTCAATGCCCCCTACACCCACCCACACTTACCCTGGCTCTTGGATCCAATCTCTGCCAGTAAGGTAGCCTGCCAGTGCCCCCCTACACCCGCCCACACTTACCTTGGCTCTGAATTCGGGTTGTCACAATCCACCCCCCTTTGGGGCCCAGCGTCCTCGCTGGCACATTTCCGGCCGGGTACAGGCTCTGATACCATTTGTAACACCACATTCTCTCTCCAACCAATATTGTCTCCAATTTAGCCACCGCACTTCAAACGGTATGGAGTTTTTGGTCAGACTTCCCAGGGGGTCACCCATCCTAGGAATGCTCCAACTGGAGCACGCTTAACCCCAGAGTTCTTCCAACTCTGAAGCCAAACGCTCTGTAATGGCCTTGGTTGTTAAAAGAGTGCTCACTTTACATTTGAACCATTACCACATGACCCCCTTCCACACTCGGGCGATGTGGGATTGGACACCAATCTCTGCCAGTAAGGTAGCCTGTCAGTGCCCCCTACACCCGCCCACACTTACCCTGGCTCTTGGATCCAATCCCTGCCAGTAAGGTAGCCTGCCAGTGCCCCCCTACACCCGCCCACACTTACCTTGGCTCTGGATCCGGGTTGTCACATAAAAAGTGTCGCTTTTTACATATAAAAGTGTTGCCATTTGTAAACACAAAGACAATGTCGAATGAAATAACACGATACTGGTAATATGTCTGCATACATAGCACTAAAGCAACATTTAGTATGTGTCGCTTCGATTATAACTGAAGCGACACTAGAACAGTGTCACCTTTGTAAAAGTAAAGCGACACAGAAATAAAGTTGCTAAATTATAATTTTAATTAACGAATTAAACTAAGACAACTCATACGTGATGTTGATTTCAATTCCAATGTCATTAAATTGTAAAAAAAATTAAATAATATTGACCATAGGCAGCACTTTATTTTTTTATATGTCACGTATATGGCCTGATATGTTTTGAACAAAAAAATATATAATCAGTGACACGATATGTAGATTATGTGTCATCTTATTTCATTATTTTTAAAAAAATAATTAAAAAAATAAAAAGAGACATAGAAAATGTCATTTGTGTTGTATTTATAGATATAAATTTAAAAAACATAATTAAAATAATTTACTAAATTTATAAAAGGCAACACAAATGTTAATGTTAATTTAAGTTTAATTTTCATATTACTTTTAAATTTAAATTTAATTTTTGAATTAATTTTTTATTTAAATTTTTTTCAATGAATTATGAATAATATATAAATCCCAACATATTTAAATTAACTAACATATTTAAAGCATTTAACAAATTAATTAATTGAACAAATATATACAAATGCTGTCTACATATACAAATTAATTAAAAAACAAAAATAGTAACGTGCATGGTATGCTTCATGTTCTCAATGGAAAAAGTCATAGCCACTACCCATTCGGTCTGAAGTTGATTGATATCATCTCGGTTTTATTTTGTCTTCTCATACTGAATATTGGACAATATCAATTTTAATTTTAAAATAATGAACAATTTCAATATTACATGTACTATATATTAATAAAAGCAAAACAATATATCAAATGAAAATAATATGTTATCCTTAGCATTCTTTTGTAATTCTTTGGATCTTCACTATTTCTAATGATGTTATGCATGATCATCATAAATAAAATAGCCACATTCTGTATTGGCAGGCTGCCTAAGAGTCTATATTGTATATGAGTATATTAAATAACTAGTATTATTCAATTAATGACCAAAAAAAAAAACCCAAACAAATCTTTTATAATATGAATTATGTATTTACCTTTGTTGTCTGCCATTAAATTTGTCTTTATGACTTTATTTTTTTTATTTTTTTGGAATGGCAAGTTTTGTATGCCCAATATGCATATATAGCACAATATATATATATGTATATATTAAGTACATATAAAAATTTATTGTAAAATTGAAGATTTGTATTTAAATTGATGCAAAGAGAGAGAAGAAAGCATCGACTTTAGTGATAGATATATTTTGAAGAATATTGTAGAGAGAAACAAATATGATAGAAAATGAAGAATATAAGCTTGATGATGGAAATCGGCTAAAGAAAGAGAAAGAGAAAGGGAGGTTGAAAATGAAATAGACGAGGTTGATGATGAAGATTGGCTAGAAAGAAAAGGAGGATGAAAATAAAAAATTTGAAGATGATTATGGGAGGGTAGAGAGAGAAAGATTGAAATATATGAAAGTGGATGGGACAGAGAGAAAGAAAATTAAAAAATGAAAGGTATCGGATAGAGAGAAAGAAAAGGTAAATATAACTGAAATTAGATGAAAAAAAAAGAAAGTGGTGAGGCACGGAAGCCACTTACGCAACACTTATATTACATTATGTTTAGGGTTAACAACTACTTATGCGGCACTTATTGGACAAAAAATACCGCTTAAATTATCACTTATGAAATATTTATTGTTATTTTTAATATTTAAATAATAATAAAAATAATTAAGATTAAATTATTGAAAAAATAGTATAATGGATTTGCCAAAAGCCTACTTTTGTTACTTTAAAATATTTTTTAATATTTAATTGGTTTAAAAGGAGCAATATGTTATAAATAATCATATTTGAGAGGCTTATTTGTTATTTTAATAATTTAAAGAGTATATATTTAAGTGTCAAACATTTAAGCTTTTACTTTACTGTAACGTATTCAAATAAATTAATTGCAAAAAACTATAAATAAAGTCCATGTAAACAAAATCCAAAATAAAAAGTCCAATTTAAAAATTTATATATAGCCGGTCAAGTATAAAAAACGGACTTAACTGACCAATTAGTTTTTACACTTTCAAAAATAATTTTAGGTTAAATTAAATTTTTTTTACCATCTTAAACTGACCCAAATCAACGGATGCACACCACTAATATAATTCATAAGTTATATTAATGAAACTATATGTAATCGGATGGGGCACAACATTGCCGATCATAGCAACATTTTATATATAGTATCCAAATACTCATTTAAGCAATCGAACCACCATGCCGGAAATTTATCTAATGAAATCATCTAGCATAGTCTTTGCTATTGACACATCTTTCCTTTAATCAACCATCAATTGTGCTTGTACTTTACTGTCTAAAACTAAAAATGCTATTCAATTGTCTATCTTCTTTCAGTTGGGCCAAGCGAAGATGTATTCCAGCTTTAGATGATGCTGAAAGACTTTACGAAGGTCAGGTTGGAATACTATGCCTTTGCAAGGAAGGAAAATTGGAAAATATATAGATAGGATAAAAGGGGTAATAAAAAAAGAAAAAAAATACAGAATAATGATTGGAGAAAAAACTATCCATTACGCCTTATATTTTATATGAGTAAAAAAAGTGAAAGGAAAAAGAAAATTGATTATTATATTTTTGTTTTAATCATTAGCATTAATTATAAATAATTTTAACAATAATTATTTGACAGCAGCTCCGCCGTTATTTTCTTATATTTTTATCAAAATAAATTCTACTTATTTAATTTGCCAACAGCCAAATATTTCCACCCCCTATCCATATAACTTTTGAAGGGATTGTTTTGGATGAATTTAATATACTTTCACTTTTCTTCCATCTTTCACTATTTTGGACGCGTGCGAACGAGTTGAGCATTAGAATTTTTAAACTTAGCCTGAATAATTAAACAAAAATAATATAATTGATATATCAATCACTGTGTTTTAATGTCGTCTCAGAAAATAAGCTTGTAGCATCAAATCTATGTGGCGAAGGACCAAATGACAATGAATAAAGTGTATTATATTTGATAATCTAACATGGCACCACGTAGCATATAAAAACTCAATTTTGATACATAATACGCGTTGTGTTAAGCTTTAATATGACGCGTCGTGCATCATATATTTACGTGGCAAATTTTTTAAAATTCTATTTATTAAATTTATTTATTTATTTTATCACAAAATTATTATTGAAAATAAAAATTAAATAAATTTATGACATCTAATAAGTTTCCATAAAAAAATTGATATAATATATATTACATTAATAAATAATTAAATAATAAAACTTCAATGCGTTAGTGCGTGTGCGCGCACACATACATATATATATATATATATATATATATATATATAAACATATATATGTTTATATAATACTTAAACGATCTTAGATAATAATTTTGAAAGATTATAAATTCTGTCAATTAAATATGAAGGACACTACTTTCTAAATTCGTTCATTTGGTTTTGCACCAAAATGGCATTATGCGTAGAAAAAAATAAAATATTTTATGCATTACATATATTTAAGGTAAGATAATATAATTATAAATAGAAATATAAATATAAAACAACCAATTTATGAAAAGCTTTTGGTAATTAATCTACATTAAATTTAAAATTTTCCAATTCATCATATGTTTTCACATTATCTTTTGCAAAGAAGTCTATAATTGTATTTAAACTAAATATTAATATATATTAAAATGAAATTATCAAATTGGAAGAAAAAATAAAATGTAGTATTTTGACATTTATTACTATTGTGTTTGGCCAAATCAAATTTTGCATCTTCCATCTTCTGGTCTTCGGTCTATTCTACAATGTAAAAGTTATTTTTCTTATAAAATTAAAATAGTTAAAAATATTTAATATAATTATTAAATGAAAAATAATAATTAAAATTATTTACCTATTAATCATTTATTTATAATTCATACGGTTACCCGATTTAATAGAGTCAAAAAACTAAACAAATTGCTCAAATGGATTGACAACGCCGAACATCTAGTGACCACTAATAAAAAATAAACATTTACATAATATTTCTAAAACTAAAAATGTATTAGCAAACTAAAAACATTAGTAATATGTTGAGAATCTAACTTAATTTATTTAAAATACTTACAGTTAATAATACGAAATTAATCATATTTTGTTGTAAATGCTTTTCCATCTGTGATAAATTTTCGTAGCTCTACTTTTTACATTTCATTTCTTGTCCATCGCAATTGATTTTGGATCAATGAATCCAAATTCAAGAATTTTTCAATTTTTTGTCATTCTTTCATATAAGAGCTTGAAATAAAAAGTTGCAAACAACGTATATATTACTTACGAATATATAATAAATTTATAATTAAAAAATTGAATTAAGAAAATATAATTATCTAAAGTACTGTAAGATGTAGCAACAGTAAGCATGCCCATCTGGCAAAATGATTCTATGTCATCCTTGTGCACTATTGTAGATATTTCATTGCTGATGATGCCATTTCTTAACCTTACTTCAAGACCAAACTTTTGATCTCGGATACCAGAAAGTAACATTGCTAAGAGCTGGACTTTTAGGGGCAAGTCAGCACAAATATCAAAATCCTCGCTTATTTATCTAATTGCAGGTGATTATGATGGACGTGATTGGCGTGTACCATTAGAGTCTGATTCAACAAGTGACTTGCATTTGGTAGCTCTTCGCATAACTTGCACCTACAAATATATATATATATATATATATATATAAAAGTTATAATAGTTTTAAAATATTAAAAAATATCATAAAAAAATAAAGATTAAAATAATTATTACCACAACTCTCATTAAAATGACTAAAAATTTTGGCCAAGCACAAAACGACAACAAAGATTCTCCTAATGAAACTATGGTATAAGAAGATATTGGTAGTTGTGCTAAATGATTGATTACCACATGCACATTATCACTGGCACTGTTACTTTCCAACTACACGCCATGGCATACATTTTGAGGATCAGTTGTGGAAATATTCATCATTTTGCTACTATATTATCAATTGTTTTCACAACAAACATGCATTATACACCCTAATTTAAGAGGAAAAAAAAACAACTGTTGTTATAAAATAATATAAAGATACATGACATTATAAAAAATAAAATAAAATATTAATGTTAGTTGTATTTATTTAAACACCATTTAGTAATACCTTTTAATCTGTCATATGTGATAGTGCAATAGGAGATGGTACAATATGTGTCGATGCTGATGTAGGTATTCTTACAACTTGACCATCGACATAAGAGAATGTCGCCCAAATATAGTTGATAAAAATGTATTCATAATACAAATAGATTCATGAAACACATTTATATAAAAATGTACAATTCACATATATATATATATAATAAATATAATTATCCATGTTCCTTTACAATTACCATGAACTCAAACTTCCTCGTAATCTTCATCATCTTCAATATGACCATTAGACAAGCTAAAAGTAAATGGAAAGTGAACAATAGCACTGTTTAGAAATATGAATCTCTTTCAATAGAGTTACTACTCATGTCCTTGTAGTGAGGGAGACTTAAAAACCACGGACCACTATGAATTACTAGGATCCTAAACATAAAAACTTGTCTTGCTTGTGAAGCTAAAATAAGTGGATCATATTTGTGGCCAAGTTTGCGTAAGTTGACACTTGTGAAGTCTAATTGGTCGGTTTTTACACCATGTTTGTTGTCCATCCAATCACATTTGAACACTGAAATTTGAAGCTTAATGTAATCAACATCCCAAATTTCAACCATGAAACCATAGAATGCCAAATCATATAAATGTGTGATCTTGGATAATCAGTTTGGTTTTATCCGGAAGAGAAATATTCAAGATTGTATTGTTGCTGCTTTGGAGAGTGTCAATCTTCTGAATCATAAGGTTCGAGGGAAACAATGCTTTGAATATTGATATTCGTAGGGCTACTAAAGTACATGAGGCAAAGTGAAAGCGTCATAAAATAGCTACTGAAGGAGCTGATGGAGAGGCTGAATGTGAGAGAGATTGAAAAAGCCAGAGAAGACCTTCTAATGGGGTCTCAGAGAATCAACATCAACTACTACCCCAAAGCTCACCGTCAAAGTCAGCCGCCATTCAGACATTTCCACGCCTACGATCCTCCTTCAAGATGACATCGTCGGCCTTTAGGTTCAAGATTTGGAGGACAATGCCAGCTGGATCCATGTCCCTCCTATAAAGGCTCGATCGTGATCAATGTGGGAGATGCATTGCAGATCATAAGGTACAAAAGCGTGGAGCACAAAGTGGTGGAAAATGGGAGTAGAAACAGGATTTTGGTTCCTATATTTGTGAATCCAAGACCATGCGACATAGTTGGTCCATTGGCTCAAGTGCTTGCTGCCGGAGAAAATTACAAGGACATTGTGTACTCTGATTATGTCGAGTACTTCTTTAGAAAGGCACACGATGGAAAAGCCACCGTTGGTTATGCCAAGATATGATCCATTCATGTCGTTCCTCAAATTCTAAATTCTTATTTTTTTGTTCACCTTGTGTGCTAATTACTTTCTTTATTGAGTTACACAATTTTTTATATCGTATGGCCTTTAGTAAAGTGTAAGACCATATAACTTCTTTTGCTACTTGATAAAAAATAAAAAATAAAGCTACATACTCTGTTCTTACTTCTTGTTGTCCTTGCCTTGCATTTTAGTTTTTTCCTTTCAACGATTTATATTATGCTTCTCGTACTTCAGTATGATCCTGTCCTATATTCGTTTGAAAATAATGGAAAAATATGAAAAAAGAAAGCTTTGTTTAAAGAGTAGGAATATGATTTAAAATAGACGTTTGTGAGATTTCAGATTAAAGTCAAAGTGGTATTTTATGATGCCATTTAATTTGGCAAAAATCAATGTCTCTTCAATGACATGTAAGAATGGGTGTTTGGTTCTTTAGTGAGATTGAACTGCGTTGAAGATGTTCCTTCATCTTAGGACTTTTCTTCAACTTGCAGCCTGCAAAGTCATACAAGTTGAATTTTTGAAAAGTTATACCTCAGTGGACGATGCGCGATATTGATGATATGTAGCATCTTGGAATTAATGTATACTTAAGAGACTATATAGTATTATACTTCCTCTTAAAGTTTTGCATTCAATTACTGATTTTTGTATTCTCTTTTCTAATTTTTGCTGTATGAACCGCTTTGTATTATGCATTCTTAATTGTTTAATGTGACTTGGATGCAAGATGCTGTCAACCAATTTAGAGCCATTTCAAATCATCAATTAGCATATTATGTAGTTTACTTTTCTTATACGATCTAAATTGTATATTACACAACAAAATGTATAATATGGTTGGTGAAAGTGCAATAATACAAAAGTTGTACTTTCATGTGACTTGGATGTGCAGTAAGATAATGTGACTTAGATACAAGATGATGTAAACCAATTTAGAACATGAGTATCAAGTATGAGTATAGCCATTTCAAATCATCAATTAGCTTAGTATGTAGTTTACTTTTCTTAGACGGTCTAAATTGTATATTACACTACAAAATGTATAATATGGTTGTTTAAAGTACAATAATACAAAAGTTGTTGAATGAATATATATTTTTTTTAAATAATGTAAATATATTGATATTTTTGTTGAGTTGCATTAAAAACTATAAGTATGCAATATTAGAAATTCAATTTGAATATTTAAAAAAAAATTAAAATTAAATAGCATTGTCTTTTTGGTTTCATAGGATACGCTTTTTAGAGTCTAAGCATCGCAAAAAGTCTCAATAATGACACTTTGGGTTGAAAAAGCGTCATAAAATGTCAAACTAGGCGCCTCTTTTCTAACTTAAAGTGTTGTCTCTTTTGATTTTTTGTAAAGCTTTTTCAATAAAAAGTGTTGCTTATAAATTAATTTATTTTAAATTAATTTTATATTTTAATTTTTAAAGAGTCGCCTGTGTTGCAAAATAGATGATGCTTTTTAAGCATCGTCCGTAGTGCAAACCAGACGACACTTTCAAAGCGTCATTTATTAGTTGCCACGACACAGGCTTGTTATAACACTTTAAAAGCATCATCTATCAATGTTTTTCTATAGTAACTGTAGCGTGGACATCAGTTCGGTTCAGTTGATTTTTTGTATTTCTTTGCAAAATGAACCATTAGAGAAACCAACCTAAACTGAATCAACCATCATTGGTTCGAATTGGTTTGGTCAATTTATTATTTTTTAATAATTTTTAATATAAAAATATTTTTTAATAGTTTAAATGTATTATTATTAATTTCTTAATAAGTAATTTAAAAACATAAAAATATAATTCATTACAAAGATATTAAAAATTATACATACATAATGTAGATTCAATTCAGTTTGATTTGGATTAAAATTTACTCAAACCGAACCGAGCCAACTATACACTAAAAATCAAATTGAACCAGTTTGGTTTGGTCAGTCTGGATTAGCTTGTGCAAAGATCTAAGTGATTATTTTATGATAATCAATTAAATTGCCACTTAATGTATAGAATCCTCTTTAAAAAAAAATAAGGGTTTTTAACACTACAAGTACCTAAACTATGTTGGATTTTACAAACAGGTATCCAAACATTTTTTTTTTGCATTTTAATATCTAAATTCACAAAAGTGTTGCACCATTAGTACCTACGTCCATTTCCATCCAAAAACCCTGTTAAATGCACGTGCATTGCACATTATGAACAATAATTAGTGTTTTTTCAGTAAATTTGGTTATTTTTTTTGTGATGTACATTAAATTAAAAAAAAAAAAAGATAAAGAAAAAAGGGAAAAGATTTTGATTAATTTTTTTTAGAGGAAATTTGTGTTTTTTCATGTTATATTTTATTGTGTGATTCAAAATGTTAGAATATTGTATGATTGAATTATGAAAATAATTAGAATTTTCACGAAAACTTCAAAACCTGTGCGAATCAAAGTTTGAGTTGGGTTTCAATTTATGATAGCTTTTACAAAAAATTGACCATTGGGCTTCGTCAGGAATGAAGAGACGAAGCCAACGGGATAAATTTTGCTGAAAATAGTGTTTTGAATCATAAGATTCCGACGGGCAAAACAACCGGGTCGCGCGACTCAGTTCAGTGAAACGGATCGACCCACAACCTGTCTCAATGTTAAGGACGAGCCAAAACGGAAACGTTTTGTGAGATCAAAACGACGTTGTTTTGTTTCTTTTTATTATTATATGAAACTAATATTAATAAAACGACGTCGTTTTGATCTCACAAAACATCACTTTTTTTAATCGTCCCCAACCTTGAGACGGGTTATGGGTCGATCCATTTCACTTAACCAGGTCGTGCAACCCGGTTGTTTTGTTCGTCGGAATCTTATGATTCCGACCATCATTTTCTGTAAAATTTGTCCCATTGGCTTCGTCTCTTCATTCCCGATGAAGCCCAATGGTCAATTTTTTTTAAAAGCTACCATAAATTGAAACCCAACTCAAACTTCAATTCAAACGGGTTTTGAAGTTTTTATGAAAATATTAATTATTTTCTCAATTTAATCATACAATATTCTAACATTTTGAATCACACAACAAAATTTAACATAAAAAACACAAATTTCCTCTGAAAAATAAAAATAAAATTAATCAAATTTTTTTCTCTTTTTTCTTTATTTTTTTTTAATTTACTGTTCATCACAAAAAATTAACCAAATTTACTGAAAAAATACAAATTACTGTTTATCACGTGCAACACACGTGCATTTAACAAGGTTTTTAGACGGAAAGGAACTTAGGTACTAACGGTGTAGCACTTTTGTGAGTTTAAATAGTAAAATAAAAACATAGTTTAGGTACCTGAAGTGTTAAAAACCCTAAAAATAAAAAATAAAAAATAAAAAGATGAATAGAGCCCATAAGTACTCCACCACTAATGGTAGCATTTGTCATTAGAAGAAGTATATTCAAAATTCCCAAATGAGATTCTGTTTGTGAATTTGAAAGTGGTTGTGAGAGTATTTTCATTTCAATTCATGGAAGATAAGCATATTTACTTCTTCTTTTTTTGGGTTGAAAGATAAGCAAGGAAAATGCAATAATATTTTGACAATCAATCATTTTCAGGGATAAATGAGCCTTCTCTTTATGGTGGAGAAAAACTATATTGTTTGATGTATTATGAAAATAACCTGTTAGTCATAAATGATCCAAATTGGTTTCAAAAGAAAATGTCTACCCAAACACAATTATTTCATGACTTATATATATATATATATATATATATATATATATA
>QANX01004264.1:0-58197 GCA_003254975.1 Ochetophila trinervis | reverse complement strand
GATGAAGATCGATTCAAGTTTCCAAATGATTTGAACACTTTTAAGAGGCCTAATGATGATTTAAGCATGTTGTCCAACCAAGAGATGAAAGTCGTAATGATGCTCGAGAGTTACGGAGACGAAACGACATCATTTTAAAAATAAACAACTTAGAATGGCAATTTCGTAATTTAGCTATTTTTGGCTAATAATGGCAGTTTTGTAATTATTTCTATTTTCGGATTATTTTTATTTAGGGTTAGTTTTTAGCCTTAGGATTACCTTCCTAATTTCCTTAGGATTACTTTCCTAATTTTCTTAGGATTAGTTTCCTAATTACTTTATGGTTTAGATTGATTCTTGATCTAACCCTAGTCCTTATATAAAGGGGGATCAATTCTTTTGTAAGAGAGATTTGAGTTTTTAATCAATTGAGAGAATTAATTTTCCTATTGCTCCCAGGAGTGTTCTTGCAAGGTGAGGAATCAATTTCTTCTTCTTGTTGCATTAGGAGTTGAATTATCTTATCAAAGTAGAAATACTTTGTGGCGATTATTCTTCTCTTTCCCTAGCCTTCTAATCCACGTTTTTAGATACAAGTTATCTAAGGGTTTGGTAGGGCGGGTTCTTGTTTTCCAATTATTGTTCAATATTTCTTGTGTGTTTGGGGTTTCGGATTCTTTAATCTTGGGGTTCCGCATCACCATTGGAGCAAAAAGATGATGATTTAAGCATGATGTCCAAGCAAGGGATGAAGGTGGTATTGATGTTTAGGAGTTGCAGAGATGAAACGACGTAGTTTTAAAAATAAGCATCTTATAATGGCAGTTTCGTAATTTAGGTATTTTTCGGATTATAATGGCAGTTTTGTAATTTAGCTATTTTTGGATTATAATATTTGCTTCCAAAGAAGTTCATGATTCATACCGATCATGAATATCTCAAACACATCAAAGGACAAGGAAAGCTCAACAAGAGGCATGCAAAATGGGTTGAGTTCATAGAGAGTTTTCCATATGTGATATGCTACAAGCAAGGTAAGGAGAATGTAGTAGCTGATGCATTATCTCGAAGGTATGTCCTCATTACTACATTAACTTCTAAGTTGTTAGGTTTTGAGCAATTGAAAGACATGTACGCAAGTGATTTTGATTTTAAGGATATTTATGTTGCATGTGAACAAGGTGCATTTAACAAGTTCTATAGACATGATGGTTTTCTGTTTCATGGTTCAAGAATTTGTGTGCCTAATTGCTCTGTTAGAGAATTGCTTGTTAGAGAATCACATAGTGATGGTTTAATGGGTCATTTTGGTGTGCACAAGTGATACGGGCATCATAGTGCCATATTCTACCATTGGAGCAAAAGATAATGTTTTAAGCATGATGTAAAAGCAAGGAATGAAGGTGGTAATGCTGCTCGGGAGTTGCAAAGACGAAACGACGTAATTTTAGCTATTTTCGGATTACAATGGCAGTTTGAGAATCCAAAAAAAAAAAAAAACAATAGAAAGTTGGAATATTGAGATTGGTTGCTTGAATATTAGGAAAGTTACTTATTCCTAATTGATTTCTGATTTTTATTATTCCATATTTCCTACTTTCCTAATTTATTTGTTTCCTATTCTCATTGTGTTGATTTCATAGAGTAATTATTATTTGTTTCATTACTCTTTTGTGCCAATTTTGCTCTAGAATTGAACTTGTTTTTTATTGTTAGGTTTTAATTTTGAAATTTGCTATTTTAGTTTTATATTTTTGTTTAATTAATTAGTTCTTTAGTGCAACTTGTTGAATAAGACTTGAGTGGTAAAAGGCTTGAGTGGTGAGCATAAAGAGGGTAAAAACCAAATTTGAGTGAAACAAGAGGGTTTACCATTGTTGAGTTAAACACGTAAAGGAGTGTGTAAAAATGTCTAAAAGAGACGGAAATGGAGTTTCTACTTCGGAAGAAGAGCAAGTGGCAACACCGGATCCAAAACTCTTATAACAATCTTTGGAGGGTGAGTATAGAAGGATGGAAGAGAGATTGACTTCTAGGATGGAAGTAGCATTGAAATCTAGGATGGATGAGATGATGGAGCAAATGACGGAGATGACCATGGCCATGTCCAATAATACTAGAAGGGAAGGAACACGACACATGAGACAAGAAGTAAATGTTTCTGATGAAGAAGAGTATGAAGTTCAAACGGTAAGGAGAAGATCTAGGAGAGAGGAGTCAAGAGGAGGAAGGGATGACAACCTAAGTTCAATTAAGATGCACATTCCGCCATTCAAGGGAAGAAGTGATGCCGAGGCATACTTGGAATGGGAAAAGAAGGTAGAGTTAATTTTTGATTGTCACAATTACTCTAAGGAGAAAAAGGTTAAACTAGCCGCAATGGAGTTCACCGACTATGCTCTAGTTTGGTGGGAGCAACTTATACAATCAAGGAGGAGGTATAGAGAAGATCCGGTCTCAACTTGAGATGTGATGAAAAGAATTATGAGGATGAGGTTTGTACCATCTTATTACTATAGAGAGCTTCACCAAAAGTTGCAGAGACTCACACAAGGGTCTAGGTCCGTAGAGGAGTATTACAAAGAGATGAAGGTGGATGAGCTAAATGATAACGTAAGTGAAGTATTTATGACCGCCACAAATAACGCAGGGAGAGATGGTTTGCGAACTAGAGATATAGAGCCAATGGGTTCCAATGAAAGGAAAGTCACACTTGCACCTTTATCTCCAATGGAGGTGTATTTTGAACAATTGAAATTATCCAAAAGTTCACATGGGGATTTGGGAAGTGAGACAAATAAAAAAATTGAGTGTAAAGAGGCCAGAAGTGAAAATATTATAAATAAAGACCCAATGGTGAGTGATTGCACTAGTAAGAAAAATAAAAAGGAAAATACAATAGAAAAAAGTGAGATGAGTAAAAAGAAAAAGGGTTTTAATGCAAAAGAGAGAGAAGTCAGTAGTGCATTCTTAGGCAAGAAAGTAATATTATTAGTGAGGTTTTGAAAAGTTTTGCTTTGTTAAACTAACTTTAACCCCGATTTGCCTAGTGTTTTTGTCTCTTTATTGCAGGACTTTGATGAGAAATCAAAATTGCATGGAGTGCCTAGAACTATTAAATATGATAGGGATGTGAAATTTTTGAGTCCCTTTGGGAAAGTTTTATGGGATGACACGTGGAGGATATTCAAACCAGGAGATTGGGTTTGGGTATATTTAAGGAAGAAAAGGTTTTTCAACCTTAGGAAGTCTAAGTTGGATGCTAGAGGCAATGGACCTTTTCAAGTGCTTGAAAGAGTAAAGGACAACGCATACAAAATTGCCCTTCAGGGTGAGTACAATGAGTCCACTATTTTTAATGTTTTAGATATTTTTCCTTTTGATATGGATTCAAATTCGAGGACGAATCTTTTTGAAGAGGAAGGGAATGATATGGGCATCATAGTGCCATATTCTACCATTAGAGCAAAAAATGATGTTTTAAGTATGATATCGAAGCAAGGAATGAAGGTGGTAATGCTGCTCGGGAGTTGCAAAGACGAAACGAAGTAATTTTAGCTATTTTCGGATTACAATGGCAGTTTTGTAATTTAGCTATTTTCGGATTATAATGACAGTTTCGTAATTATTGCTATTTCCAGATTATAATGGTAGTTTTTTAATTATTTCTATTTTCGGATTATTTTTATTTAGGGTTAGTTTTAAGCCTTATGATTACTTTCCTAATTATTTTATGGTCTAGATTGATTCTGAACCTAACCCTAATCTCTATATAAAAGGGAGGTTACTAGTTTGTAAAAAAAAACTTTGATTGTTGATTATTGAGAATCTACTCTTGTTTTCAACAAGGCTTGTGTGTTCCAAGAGAGGATAGTTCTTATTCTACTTGTTGCATTTGGGAATTGATCTTCTTATCAAAGGTATTTACTTTGAGGCTAATTTCAATTTCATTCTTTGCCTTCTAATTAGTGTTGCTAGATACAATTGTTATCTAGAGGTGCTATAGGGCGGGTTTTTACCTAGGGTTTGTTCCATATCATCTTGTGTGTTGGGATTACAGTTTCTTTAAGCTTGGGGTTCTGCATCAACAAGACTTTAGATGTTTTAGTTGAACACTTTTATTGGCCACATATGAAAAGGGATGTTCAAAGAATTTGTTCTCAATGTATTGCATGTAAACATGCCAAGTCTAAGTCTATGCCACATGGTTTATATACACCTTTGCCTATTCCTAATGAGACTTGGGTTGATATATCCATGGATTTTGTCATTGAATTACCTAGAACGAGGAAGGGTAGGGATAGCATATTTGTGGTTGTTGATAGATTTTCTAAGATGGCACACTTTATTGCATGTCATAAGACTGATAATGCTACAAATATTGCTGACTTGTTCTTTAGGGAGGTTGTAAGATTGCATGGAGTGCCTAGAACTATTGTGTCTGATAGGGATGTAAAAGTTTTGAGTCACTTTTGGAGAGTTTTGTGGGGTAAGTTAGGTACTAAATTGTTGTATTCTACTACTTGTCATCAACAAACCGATGGTCAAACGGAGGTGGTTAATAGAACTCTAGGTACTTTGCTTCGTGCTATTGTTGGTAAGAATTTGAAAACTTGGGAATATTGTTTACCTTTTGTTGAATTTGCATATAATAGAGCTATTCATTCTTCTACAGGTTTTTCACCATTTGAGATTGTGTATGGTTTTAATCCTTTAACTGTAACATCCCATTGTGAGAAAAATAATAAAATTTCCAAGTTTGACCAGTTTGACCTTGAGTGGGCTCGGAGTTGACTTTTTGTGTGGTTATGACTTTGGTACCTTTGCGTAGAGCTAGTCGATACGAGTTCGTAGACTAGTAGTATGCTTAATTCGGAGTTAAGACCAGGAAGTTATGGTCATTTTAGTGCGAAGGGTTTTTTTGGTAATTTGGCAAGGACTGATATTTATGGGCGAGAAATGACCTTTTTGCCCCTGCCTTCATCATTTTAAATTTCCAGAAGGGTCTGGATTTTTGGAGAAGTTTTCCCCCCAGCCGCGTCTCTTCCGCCACCCCCGCGCCTCCCTTCTTCAGCCGGTAACGGCTGTTTCCCCGACCAGATCGGACCGGCTCCAACAAGAAACTTGGAGCCAGCAACCTCCTCTTCCTCCTCGTACGGATGGTTCACTGTGAAACGACCCAGATCGCCGAAAATTTCAGCGAGACCGAGGGCTCGTGCAACCCGTGCACTGTTGCGACATCACCTTTGG
This sequence comes from Ochetophila trinervis, assembly GCA_003254975.1. Taxonomy (NCBI): domain Eukaryota; kingdom Viridiplantae; phylum Streptophyta; class Magnoliopsida; order Rosales; family Rhamnaceae; genus Ochetophila; species Ochetophila trinervis. The sequence goes on along the minus strand of QANX01004264.1, from coordinate 52,965 downwards.
CCGGCTATATCTCCCTGTTCCGGTGGAGTTAGGGAGCGTGCTTGGTACCGTTGGAAAGCTGGTGCGATGATCTACATTTTGGTACCAAGATTGACACTGGAGACTGTCGTATCACGTCGGAAAAAGGCCACGAAGTTTCGGAAAAACCACCCGCGACAGCCACCTTTCCACCTAGATCTACTCCGATCGCCGGCGAGTGGGACGACACAGCCACCACCACGAGCTTCAGACGACGCCGGCGACCAGATCTGCAGTTTCCCGAGCTCCGACGACCGCCGCACGCGCCGCCCACAGCCGCCGCCGTCTTCCTCCACGCGCCGCCGCCGATCTCCTCTTTTTCCGGCGAGTGAGTTCTCACCTCCCGTCCCAATGCGTTCTGGGGGTCGTGGGCAAGCTTGCTGTACCTTCGATTTGGTCCAATTTCGGTCGGATTCAAAAACGCACAATCCCGGCCGAGGTTCGATCTTCCGGGATCAATTCCGAAGATTGGCGGGGACGAATCTTGAAATTGAAGGTAGATTCTCGTTCCTTGCATCTTCAGTTTCGTTTCGGTATAAAGTTTGTTGTAATCAGACTTGAGACGGAGTAATTCAAATTTTGGGGATTTTGCCGTTAAGGGCATTTTGGTAATTACTGAAATTGAAGGGCAATTTTGGTATTTAGTGTTTTAATTTTGTAGTTGGATACTTAGAGGACTCCTCTGAGCCTTTGGTTAGATTTTGGGTAATTAAAAGAATTTTTTGGTAAATTTATTATTAGGTGTTCGTGCACGTTCGAGGGCTGGACCATAGATCCAGCAGGAGCACGCGTCAGACCAGTGAGTGCATTTATTTTCTAAATCATTTTGGGATTATATATTATTATGATTTAACTGCATATGATTTGTCTTGATTGAAATTTTTTGCGCTTTGAAATTATGCTTATTAAATATATTATATTCCGATTTAAATTATTGATGATTTAAGACTAAATGTGCATTTGTGTTTTAAATGGTTATCGGTGATTTTGATATTTTGGATATTTTACAATTTTGTGAAAATTGGTGATTTAAAGAAAAATTATGTTTTTGTGGAATTTAAGAATTTTGGGGCAATTTTCTGATACGCGAAATATTTGTTTGTTTTCGTAAAATTTTTCAAAAGAGAAGATTTTGGAAATTTGTTTAAAGGTAAAAGGATTTGAAAAATTGTTGATATTCGATGATGGAGGATTTTGGATTTGGTTTTGAGGAGTACCACACGGTATCGAGATGTTGATTGAGATATTGGATTATTATGTGCGCTATATGTATTATGCCATCCTCTGCTGCGGACACGTGTCGGGAGAGAGATGATAAGGATCCTGCCATGACGGATTTGGGACGCCGGTTCGTTGTGATGAGTTTACCCCCCTCCCCCGCCTATGACGCCATCAGGACGCTGAGGGTCACACGGCACGATACTAAGTTGTGGTACTGGTTGGGTTTTATATTTGTTGATTGCTGATATTAAATTGATGGTTTTGAATTTGTGGGTTGGAGCCCATGGTATTTGATTTTAGATCGGTGTTGGATTTAAACGATTTGGATTTATACGATTTGGATTTATATGATTTTCGATTTACGGTTGCAGTTATGATTTTGTATTCATGGATTTTGCCTTATGGTTTTAGTGATTGATTCGTGTTTTCAATGATCGTTTTAGTCATTAAATCATTATAATGATTTAATGACTTTGGGGATTAAACTAAGGGTTTTTCAAAACGGGGAACCTTTCAACTGAGTGACGTGAGGTTTGAGGGTAAATGATGCGGAACCCCAAGCTTAAAGAAACTGTAATCCCAACACACAAGATGATATGGAACAAACCCTAGGTAAAAACCCGCCCTATAGCACCTCTAGATAACAATTGTATCTAGCAACACTAATTAGAAGGCAAAGAATGAAATTGAAATTCGCCACAAAGTAAATACCTTTGATAAGAAGATCAATTCCAAAATGCAACAAGTAGAAGAAGAACTATCCTCACTTGGAACACACAAGTCTTGTTGAAAACAAGAATAGATTCTATTTAATCAATCATCAAAGTTGTTTTAACAAGCTAGTAACCTCCCCTTTATATACTTCAACTGAGTGACGTGAGGTTTGAGTGTAAAGGATTTTAACTGGTGAACTTGTATTTTGTAGTTATCTAGGAGCACTCACTAAGATTTTATATCTCACGTTTTGTGTTTTTTTAACTTCGTTCCCTAGGTCCTAGCTGCAGGTCCTCGTGAGCTACCGTCGGCATCGAATTCGCACTCGACTTCCGCTACTACTTCTACTTATGTATTAGACCATGTTCCTTTTATTCTGTTCATTGTTGGATTTGTATCATTTATATTTTGTTTATCTCATTTGTGATTCTGTCATTCCTACCTTCTCCCTAAACTGTTATGTTATTTATTTCAGCACAGCTACTTATTTGTTGCAATGCATATCTTATCATATTTTAGTCCTATTTATGGTTTTATTGTTTATTAAACCCCTTTTCGAAAGAGGATTCTGTCGGCTGCCCCGAAGGGTTCTGGTGGAATCTTCCTCAGGCGGGGCCTCTCCGGTTATTCTGGAGGAATTTCTGGGGCGGGTCTTGTCATACGAACTTCTTTTCGATATATAATTCGGGTATTATAGATAAGTATTGAGAATTACCCAGTTTCAAACAGTGTTATTAATAACAGTTAAATAGGAATTGTAGACAATCGGTGCTACAAATGTGTATATTTGTGTTTTGGTGGTTGCTGTGGAACGCATTGACATGCCGAGAGTTTATTACAGGATGTGAGAGTGTGACCGAGTTTCTTGAGCATGGAAATGGTTACGGAATATATTATATAGTTAAATCGTGTGTAATCACTATGTGGATTCAGTTGTGTAGAATTGATTATGTTGTGGATTGATTTTGTTAAATTAATTGTGAAATGGGTGGGTGATAAATTACGTTGAATTGTTGTGTATGTGAGTTTTGGTTATGAATAAATGTATGGATTTGATTGTGTGGACGAGAACTATTTGGCGAGGAATTATGCCATCAAACTGCGGATCTTATTGTTTGTTTGGATGTTGAAAGGCGATAATGGAATTAAGAGTGGCCAAATATGATAAATGAGATATTTGTATAAAAAAAAAAAAATCGAGTGTGATTGTCAGTAGCATATTCCGGCATAAATTTACTTTCGGAACTACAGGTAGCTTGATCCCTTTGAGTAAGGGTATGTAGGCAGCTCAGTTTTCATACTGAGTCCAGCTACGGAAAAAAAAATATAACAGATATATTGTATTGCGAGTGTTGAATTAATTACTGAGATGTGGTTATTCGTGTGGGAATTGCGTGCTGGTAGAATAAATATGGTTTAGGACTGGTTTTCCTTGCAGGTTTGTAGTTTTGCTTTTGGGGAGTGTGAGTAAACAGCCGAAATGCTGCCGAAATTTTAATAGAATTTCCGGCAGTAGAGAAAACCTTTCGTTCTGTTGGTTGTTACCCCAGTTGAAAAAATGGTTTAGCGGACTTTCACGACTGCTTGTGGCTTAGTGGCAACATTAAGTCACGCAGGCAGGACCCAAGCTGGTCGGGTCCTGTCACTCCTGAAGTAATGGGCTAGCAGAGGGATTGATTCTTCATCGGAGGTGACTTGGAACCTGAAGTGGAAAGGGTTCCATCCATACCTCGTGGCTTTGGCAGGAGTGATCACGGATGGTGTTCCTCAACTCCCCCTTGGATCAGGCTAGTAGCTCCAAGGTGGACAAGATCTTCAGCCTGGACTTGGCTGAGAGGGATGCCAAGGCTTTCCAAGGAGGGGCGTTGATATGCATAAAATGTTAATGTTTTTATGCCACTTTTTATATTGAATTTTTTGCTAGTTTATAATTAATTGTTAATGAAAAGTAATTAATTACAGTATTCTTCTATTTTCAGTAAAAGAAAGACAAAAGCTGGAATTACTGTATTTCTACGCAATCTTTACTGAGAAAATCATATCTGGAGTTACACTTTGAGGTTTTATTCGATTCCAGTTGCAATCACTAGGCTTCAATTATGTAAAGTTTCATTGCAATTTATTCAGCCAATCAGTACCAATTTGATTTACAAGTTCAACAATTTCATAAGTTGCGGCAGATTTACACTATTTTAGGGAAATTGGAATTTAAGTATCTTCCCAATGTCAGAATGGTGCAAATAGGATATTCTTGGAAAGCGAAGACATATACCTAACTTTTCAACCATAATCAATAAATTCTGAGTTCATTTGGTCATCCAAAGTGTGCTTGGAATACGCTGATGGACACTGGTGATATAAAAGGAAAGTATCTTTGCTTACTAGGATGATATTGATGATTGAACTGCCATGTCATCACACTCCAGCCATGTGTACGAATTTTGACACATCATATGCCACATGGGAGGTCATATTATTCTAATTATATTAATTGGAATAATATTTAGACTAGAAGAATTAAGGTTAGATACAAATTTAATTCTTAAGGAGATAAGGAATGTTTCCTTAATCCTAGTGTGAACATGAGACACAAAATACTCTTTTAACCTTGAGGTGGCCAGCCATAGAGGGAATTATGGGAGTTTGAGATCATGTATACATATTAAACATCTCCTAAACCTCTCCTATAAATACTATGCAACATTGAGGAACAAGAGATGACTATCACAACTACCAGCCCTCACGGCTGCAGCTCTTTCATAACCTTATCCAGTCGCAGCTCTCTCTCTTTCTCTCATTTTTTCCCCATTCTCACGGCAACAATAGTTTTTCCTAGGTTTTATATTCAGTAACTAAATTTTCTATGAGGATTATGATGTAACCTTGATATGAGTATTTAGTGTTTAATGCATATTTAAGTTTGATTCATGTTTAAGGTTAATATTTCATTGTAGTTCTTAATGCTTCCATGAAAATGTGGATTGATTTAGTATTTATATTGGTTTAGGAATAAGGGATACAAATATGGATGGGCAATGAAATACATGGATATAGAAATATTGCATGCCTTAGTGACAACTTTGACAAGAACGTATTGGGTACTATCACAACTACCAGCCCTCATAGCTGCAGGTCTTTCACAACCTTCTCCAGCCGTAGATCTCTCTCTCTCTCTCTCTTCTTTTTTCCCCATTCTCGTGGCAACAATAGTTTTTCCTAGGTTTTATATTCAGTAACTAAATTTTCTCTGAGGATTATGATGTAACCATGTTATGAGTATTTAGTGTTTAATGCTTAAGTTGTTCATGTTTAAGGTTAATATTTCATTGTACTTCTTAATGCTTCCATGAAAATATGGATTGATTTAGTATTTATATTGGTTTAGGAATAAGGGATATAAATATGGATGGGCAATGAAATACATAGATATAGAAATATTGCATGCCTTAGTGACAACTTTGACAAGAACGTATTGGGTTTGCATGTCTTAGGGCTTAAATTTCGGTATTTAGATTAGGGATAATTAAACACCTTGTGCTTGCTAGATTAGAATGTATTGGGGAATAAACTTATAGTCATTTATGGTCAAAGAGGGGTTAACCTATGAATCTATAATGCATTAGGACTAAATAGGAGTAATAGTGGTGAAGTCATAATCCATGTTTTATTAAAACCTTTGGAATATTTACTTGCTGCCTTGTTCTTAATTTTAATATTACTGTTTTTCAATTCATGCTTGGTTACTCAACAAATACTCTTTTTAATTTTATTGATTTAGTTAACAATATTTTTACTTTCATTATTAGAAACATTATTCTTCGTGGGATCGATATCGATTTTCTTAATCAAAGAAATCCACTTTATTACTTGTTGATTCGTGCACTTCCGAGTTAATCTAAAATATACCACAACAGGCCTCTAAGAAGCAATACAGATTTCCAGAACGGGGTTGGCATGGTTGACTTTTCTTCCTCTATTTGTTTTCATATTTTGTCTAACTAACCTTGGTTTGTGATTGGCTATCTGTCTTGTAGTTATGTCTGAACGATTGGCAATAGTGGTCTTGGGAGGAACCTGCCTGGGCGCTCACCTAGGGGTGTCACAAACTTGAATGAGGTCTTCAAGTCGGCCAAGTTGTCTTTTGAATCTTCGCCTCACAGTTCTATCATATCCATTTTACCGTCTCAATCTTCACCTGGTGCAAGGGCTGCAGCTCCCAAGGCCTCCAAAGACACCTCTCGCATGCCTCTCTGATATGCAAATGACTCTCTCTCAAAGGAAAAAGGGGTTTCTCGCTCTTCAAAGGGTAAGGGACCTTTGTCTAAGGCAGCTGAGGCAGACTTGGCTAGACTGGTTGGCCACTTGATCGGCTTGCTGTTGCTTAAATCCAGGGAGGTTCCCCCTCTGAGGTCAGGAGGTGTGCTAGTGATGCTAGGTGATGAAGCTTGTTGCCAGGCACTCTTTGTAAATGTGCCACTGTGACTATGCATCTTTCCCTCCCTCTTTTTTACTTTTTGGTTTTTATTTTCACTTCCTCATTTCTATTGGCAGGCCGCTTTCTCTATCCTTAAGCTTCAAGAACAGGCTGGGGAGCTAGCTAAACAGCAAGCTTGAGTTGTCAGCGTCGCTAAGGCGTGATTGGGAGAAACATAAATGGAGATTGATAAGGTCAAGAAATGCAATGCTGGCCTTGAGTACTGTGTGGCCAAGAGGGAGGGCAACCTAAAGCTAAAGAGTGACAACTCAAGAGGAGGGAACAGGTTTTGGCTGCAGTCACTCAAGGCTTTGAGGACCGGCTAGACAAGGCCAGATATAAAGCTGAGAGAGGAGAAGGTCTTTATTATCATGAAGGCCTACTAGGATCTGTATGGCCAAGCCTTCGGCCAATTTGACGCGGGTGTGGATGGAATTGTCCATGCAGTCAGCTCCTTCTGGCCTGACTTAAACATGGCTCGGTTGGAGCAAGCCTTGAGTCATCCAGGCCCCTAGTCTTCTGGAGTGACCAATGCCAATCCAACATTCCATGTGTCTCGCTTGAGACTCCCTGAGGTGAGCCAGTCAGGTCTGAGCACTGGATCTCCTACAGCTATGAGTCTTACGGCCATTGAGCCCCAGGCTGGTGATCCTCAAACTCCTATCCCTGGTTCCCCGACATAACCCATTCCATTAATCATTATGTTTCCATCTTTGTTTGTAATCATTATATTTCTATTTTTTTCTTTTCCTTAAGGCCTACTCCTCTTAGACCAAGACAATATGCTCCTCAGTGGGCACTTTAATTTTGCTGCACCTTTATCATTATTTACCTTATGGATGTTATTGATCTGCTTTCTTTGTGAATGCCTTTACATTAGCTAGTTCATCAATCTCTTTGCTTGCTTTGTTTTCTATAATTCTGCTAAGAATCTGACTAAGGAGTGTGAACTAGTAAGGACTTAAAGATGAACTTCCAACCTTAAGAATTGACCAAAGTTTGGAATCCAAACTCTAATGCACTAAAAACTCAAGATGAACTCAAGATTCGACTCCTAATTGAAAAATTGAGCATTTTTAACCCGATTTTCCTTTATTCTGTTGGGGCCTCCGGCTCGGACGTTGTTGTCCATGGCTGCACGATTGATAAGCATAAAATGTTAATATTTTTATGCCTATTTTTATATTGAATTTAAGCTAGTTTATGATTAATTGTTGATGAAAAATACTTAATTACTGTATTTTTCTATTTTCAGTAAAAGAAAGATAAATGCTGGAATTACTGTATTTCTGCACAACCTTTATTGAGAAAATCATATCTAGAGCCACACTTTGAGATTTTGTGCGATTCTAGTTGAAAATTATTCCTTATTCACTAGGCTTCAATTCTACGAAGTTTCATTGCAAATAGTTTAGCCAATCAGTGACAGTTTGATGTACAAAATCAATATTTCCAACAGTTGTGGCCAATTTACACTATCTCGGGAAAATGAGGATTTGAGTGTCTTCTTGAGGTCCAAATTGTGATATCAATATATTCTTGGAAAGCTTAAGACATAGAACTAACATTTAAAACAAAAATCACTGGATTTTGAGTTCATTTGGTCATCCAAAGTGTACTTGGAATCTTCCTGACGGTCATTGAAGATAAAAAAAAGGAAAGTTTTATGCTTGCTAGGACTACCATTGTGATTGGACTACCATGTCACCACATATCAGCCATGTGTCCGAATTCGCCACATCACATGACACATGGAAGGTCAGATGATTCTAATTATATTAATTAGAATAATATCTAGACTAAAAGGAATTAGAGTTGCATATTAATTGGATTCCTAAAGAGATAAGGAATGCTTCCTTATCTCTAGTGTGAACATGAGACACAATTTACTTTAAAATCCTTGAGGTGGCAGGCCATAGTAGGGAAAATAGGAGTTGAAGATTGAGTTTACATATTATATCCTATATTTTCTAGGTTTTAGAAGGGTTTTAGGGCTACACCTCTTCTAAACATTCCCTATAAATACCATGCATTGCTGAAGGGAAAACAAACCATTCAGCACTAGCCCTCATTGTTGGAGGTTTTTCTCTCACTCTTCTCTCTTCCTCACGTAGCGAAGCTTGTCTCTTAGGTTTTATTCAGTTTCTATTAGTTAATTCATAGCAAAGCTGTGCTACACAAAGCAAGGTACAAGGAGGTTTGGCCAAGCCATTGGAGGAGTCAAACTTGCTATCTTAATCATAGTTTGAAGAAGCCAATGATTGAAGATTGAAGAATAAATTTCTACAGCCATAAACTATTGGATTTGATTCCTTTTCTCTTTATTTTCTTGCTCTTAAATCCACTTTATTACTTATTGATTCATGCACTTCCAAGTTAATCTAAAATATACCTCAACAACGACTCCCCCCAACCTTTACTTGTTTTAAAGAAGCAAGCTTCTGGCCTTTGAATCTGGTCTACATTGAATCTAGCTTGAAGTAGTAAAGTTTCATTGAAGGACAATACCTCAAGCCGATCAAGCTTCTAGCCTTTGAATCTGGTCGTCACCTTACTACTTCTCAGGGTCTTTGACTCATTGGATTGCTCCTGGCTAAGTCAGCTTCAATGGCTGGGTTGGCATTCTGTCGAAGTCAGGCTCGGTGAGTGAAGCTCTAGTTCCCTTTAGAACGAGGGTGGTGACCTCAATCAGGGCAATTCCCTTTTGACTAGAAACTAGAGTCAGGCTCCATGAGCGAAGCTCTAGTTTTTGTTAGAACTTGAGTCTTGAACTCAGTTGAGGTGATTCCTTCACAACTAGCAAATTGGAGTCAGGCTTAGTGGGCAAAGCCCTAGTTCCCATTGGAACATGAGTCCTGACCTCAGTTGGGGCAATTCTCTTGCGACTAGAAAATTGGAGTCAGGCTCAGTGGGCAAAGCCCTAGTTCCCGTTGGAATCTAAGTCATGACCTCAGTCAAGGCGATTCCTTTGCGACTGAAAATTGGAGTCAGGCTCGGTGAGTAAAGTTCTAGTTCCTGTTGGAACCTGAGTCTTGACCTCAGTCAGGGCAATGCCTTCGCGACTGGCAAATATAAGTCAGGCTTGGTGAGCAAAGCTCTAGTTTCCGTTGGAACCTAAGTCCTGATCTCAGTCAGTGCTATGCCTCGTGACTAGCAAATGAAGTCCTCTTGGGGAGCACATTCTATAACATCATTTAGATGGTTCTTGCAATCATACTTCGAAGCAAAAGAGCATATTTCATTAATCGTAATATAGAGTATGTAAAGAGGTCCTTCCTAGCTCTCATTATAAGAATTCTCACTAATAGTATACTTTTAGGTGCTCTGCATTCCATGGGTGAGTGAGCACCGTCCCACTCATCTTCTCGAGACTATAGGTACCAGGCTTGAATACCTCAATTACTCTATATGGTATTTCCCATGTAGGTCTAAGTGTTCCAACGCCATGATCTTTTGTATTGATCATGACCTTCCTCAAAACCAGATATCCCTGCTATTGTGGTGTAAATTGATAACCCGCAAGTGCATGAATCAACAAGTAATAAAGTGGCATTCTTAGAGAATTTCGACATCGAACTACAGGGAACCAGATATCCCTGCTATTGTGGTGTAAATTGATAACCTGCAAGTGCACGAGTCAACAAGTAATAAAGTGGTATTCTTAGAGAATTCCGATAGCGATCTATAGGGAATAATGTCTCCAATTTTAATTATAAATCAATTGTTAATTAAACTAATAAAAGTAAAAGGAAAATTGTTTGTTGGTTTTTTGTTTGAGTAGCAAAGCATTAATTAAAAGAAAAGCAATATTAAAATTGTAACAAGGTAGAAAGCAATAAGTTCAAGATTTGATAAAACAAGGATTATGACTTCACCATTATTACTCCTATTTAGCCCTAATGCATGATAGATTCATAGGTTAACCCATCTTTGACCACAAGTGACTGGAAGTTGACTTCTCAATGCATTCTAATATAGCAAGCACGAAGTATTTAATTATCTATAATATAAATACTGAAATTTAAGCCCTAAGACATGCAAACCCAATAAGCTTTTGTCAAAGTTGTCACTAAAGCATGCAATATTTCTATAAACATGTATTTCATTGCCAATCCATATTATACTCCTTATTTTTAAATGAATATAATACTAAATCTATCCACCTTTTCATAGAAGCATTAAGAACTACAATGAAATATTAACCATAAATATGAATCAAACTTAATTACGCATTAAAAACTAAATAGTCATAATAGGACTACATCATAAAATTTAAAGAGAGTTAGTTACCCATGTTTTCCAAAATATCCATAAAATATTTTAGAGAAAACATAGATTAAATAACAAAGAAACAAATCCAAAGGTTGATGGCTGCTGAATTTGATCTCCAGTCTTTCTCCTTTTTGCTTCTCCAAATTATACCTTAAGATGCAAGGTTGAAGTCTTCCACAAGCTGGCTGAATTTCTCCCTTGATCTCAAATTGGTGTAGCTGAATATCTCTATGTAAAAACCTTTGAAAAACTTTATTAAAACCTAGAACCTAATTTTGTTGCAGTGAGAAAGAAAAAAAAAAACTACAGCCGTGAGGGCTATAGAAAAGAATGGTGGTGAAATATGATGTAAAATATGCTCAAGGTGCATGGTATTTATAGGAGATGTTTAACCTAGGAAAAGTCCTAGAGTAATTCTCAAACCCTAGATATTATTCCAATTGAATAGGAGATAATATATATTCATAATCACAACCCCTATATTTCCTCAATATGGTCGTCCATCTAAGCTTGATATGGTCATTTGGTGTCTCTCAATCACACTTAGATAAGGAAACAATCTATATCCCCTTAGGAATCCAATTTAACTCTAATTATAATTCCTTTTCCTAATTATTATTCAAATTAATATAATTAGAATAATCTAACCTCCCATGTGGCATATGATGTGGCACTAATTGCACGTTTGGCTGGAGTGTGATGATGTGGCAGTTCATGCATAGGTGTCATCCTAGTACGCAAAAACACTTTCCTTTTATATCTTCAGTGTCCTTCAGCATTTTCCAAGAACACTTTGGATGACCAAATGAACTCAGAATCCACTGATTCTGGGTTCAAATGTTAGTTTTATGCCTTAACTTTCCAGAAATATCTTGATTGTACAATTTGGGTATCAGGAAGAAACTCAAATTTCAATTTCTCCAGGAGAGTGTAAGTCCGCCGCAACTGTTGAAAATATTGATCTTGTAAATTAAACTAGTACTGATTGGCTAATCCAATTGCGATGAAACTTCATAGAATTGAAGCCTAGTGAATCAGGAATCAGTTTCAATTAGAATCACACAAAACCTCAAAGTGTAGCTCCAGATATAATTTTCTTGGTAAAGATTGCACAGAAATACAGTAATTCTTGCTTTTGACTTTCTTTCATTGAAAATAGAAAAATACAATATTTCAGTACTTTTCATTAAGAATTAATTCTAAACTAACTAAAATTCAATATACAAAGTGGCATAAAAACATTAACATTTTATGTCTATCAAATACCCTCAAATTGAACTTTGCTAGTCCCTAGCAAAGAAAGAACTAAAAACACAACTCCTAAATACCCAAATACCTTGATGAGGTTGCCACAAAGATTGCACAATCATATTAATTCAAAATTAATTTCCAAGTAATCATGCATCTCAACACCTTATCTATTCCACATTATCATTACTTCCAAGTGTGTGTGTGAATGTCAAATAATACATTCAATGTCATGCATTTGAATAAATCTAAATTAAATAGAGATTGAAAATAAAGATACGAACCACTATATGCTTAACGTATTTAATAGCTCTCCACTAATGTAGATCAATGCATTACCTTGAATCATTAGGACTTTTATAAGCTTGTAATGTAAAGGCTAAAGGGTAATAGGTTCGAAGAAAGAAAATGTTAGGAAAATAAAAATTCAAAGAAAGAAAACTTTTGAGTAATATGTGTATAAGGTAGGAAAAAAATATTTAGGCATAAAAAGGCAAGTCAATGTGGTTTAAAGAACAAAAATGTTCTAATATGAAATCAATTATGCATCCTAAAAATGGCTCAAACATGGTACTAACGGATAAATATTTCAAAGCTAGGCTAGAAATGCTCAAACTCAAAACAAAAATGGCCTAAATCATATTCAAAGTAATGCATCTCTCTAGGATTTCGCCTCAAGCAATAATTAAGCAAGTTCTAGCGTTAAAAAATAATCACTCTAAATTAATGCAAACCTTCTCCAAAATACAATCAAAATCATGCATATTTAATAAGGTGCTCAAAATGGTTTTGAAAGTAATAACATGTGAGTTTAACTTTAGGCATTAGAGAATACACAAAAAAGAATTCCATTACCTAAGAATCAATTTATTCACAATCATATTTATATCATAGGCTCATCAAAATATTTAAAGACACCTAAAACAAAAAAAAATTCAGCAAACAAAATTAAGAGTTTAAAAACTAAACCTAAAAACTAAAAACTAAAGAAGAAAACTTTATAACAAAGAGAGCCACCCCAAAATTAAGATGAAAATAGTCCTCTACGTTAAAAACAAAGAAAATAAACATAATAAAGAGTAAAGGTAAAGAAAGCTTCCTCATTTGACGAAATACAAACTCTAAGCTTGTAAAGCTCCCTTTTTGCCGATTACCTCTTTATGCCTTTTCCTTTCATTTTCTCTTATTTGACACCTAAAAACACAAATCAAAACAACTAAAAAGAAATTAAAAATTAAAAAAAAAACTTTTAAACTTTGGGTTGCCTCCAAGAAGCGCTTGTTTCAAGTCTTTAGCTTGACTTTCTTGTTTAGCTCATCCATGATCAATTTGTTGGTTGCTTCCACCTCCAAAGAAACTCTTAATAAATGATGATCCATGCAACCCGTTATTCTTTTTCCCGCTTTTCTTTAACATTCTTGACTCCAAAGTCTAAGTCACATAACACCTTTCATCTTTTGGATTATGAGTGGGTTTGTAGATATTAAAGGTGACCTTCCTCGTTACCAACCTTAAAGGTAAGCTTACCTTCTTGTAAATCTATTAAAGCACGACTAGTAGCTAAGAAAGGTTTGCCAAAAATCAAAGGTACATCATCATCTTCATCCATATCTAATACCACAAAATTCATGGGGAAGTAAAACTTATCGACTTTGATAATTACATCCTCAAGTACTCCCCTTGGCTTATTGATGGTACGGTCCGCCATTTGTAAGGAAATTGAGGTGGGCTTTACCTTTCCAAGTCAAAGCTTCCTGAAACAAGAATAAGACATTAAATTTATGGAAGTTCCTAAGTCACATAAACATTAGGAAATTTAATATGACCAATATGACAAGGAATAGAGAAACCGCTTGATCTTTTAATTTTAGTGGTAGCTTGTGTTGTAATATGGCACTGCACTCGTCATTCAAAACTACCATCTCATTGTTGTGGTATATTTTAGATTAACTCGCAAGTGCACGAATCAACAAGTAATAAAGTGGCTTAAAATTAAGAAAACCTGTATCGATCCCACGAGGAATAATGTCTCTAATTATTGAAATTAAATCAATTGTAAAATTAAACTAACAAAAGTAAAAGATAGTTGTTTTTGAATGAAAGATTGTTGTTATGTAACTGGGAATGAATTAAAATGAAAGCAATAATAAAAACAAAAGCAAGGCAGCAAGTAAAATTTCACAGATTTTAAGAAACAATGATTATGACTTCACCACTATTACTCTTATTTAGCCCTAATGCATTATAGACTCATAGGTTAACCCCCCTTTAACCACATATGACTAGAATTTGATTTCTCAATGCATTCTAATCTAGCAAGCACAACGTATTTAATTATCTCTAATCTAAATACCAAAATTTAAGTCCGAAGACATGCAAACCCAATAAATCATGTTAAAGTTGTCACTAAGGCATGCAATATTTCTATAACCATGTATTTTATTGTCCATCCATACTTATATCCATTATTTCTAAGCCAATATAAATACTTAATCAATCCACCTTTTCATGGAAGCATTACGAACTACAATAAAATATTAACCTTAAACATGAATCAAACTTAAATATGCATTAAACACTAAATATTCATAATAGGGTTACATCATAATCCTCATAGAAAAATTAGTTACACATTATTTCAAAATTATCCATAAAATAATAAAGGAATAACATAGATTAAATAGCAAGAAAATAAAGAGAAAATGAATCAAATCCAATATTGATGGCTGCTGGAATTTATCCTTCAAACTTCAATCCTTGACTTCTTCAAACTATGATCAAGGTAGCAAGTTTGACTCCTCCAATGGCTTGGCCGAACCTCCTTGTACCTTGCTTTGTGTACCACCACTTTGCTATTAATTAACTATCAAAAACTGAACTAAAACTTAAGAGAAAAGCTTTGCTGTCGTGAGGAAGAGAGAAAAATGTACAGCCTTGAGGGCTGGTGTTGAATGATGTTTTTCCCTTCAGCAATGCATGGTATCTATAGGGAATGTTTAGAAAAGGTTTAACCCTAAAACCCTTCTAAAACCTAGAGAATATAGGAGATAATATGTAAACACAATCTCCAACTCCTATATTTCCTAGTATGGCCAGCCACCTCAAGGAGATTAAGGTAAAATGTGTCTCATGTTCAGACTAGAGATAAGGAAACATTCCTTATCTCTTTAGGAATCCAATTAATATGCAACTCTAATTCATTTTAGTCTAGATATTATTCCAATTAATATAATTAGAATAATCTGACCTTCCTTGTGGCATATGATGTGGCAAATTTCATACACATGGCCAAAGTGTGATGACATGGCAGTCCAATCATTAATAGCATCCTAGTAAGCCAAAATACTTTCCTTTTATATCTTCCTTGACTGCCATGCAGATTCCAAGTACCTTTTGGATGACCAAATGGACTCCGAATTCAATGATTCTGGTTTGAAAAGTTAGGTGTATGTCTCAGATTTTCAGGAATATCTTGTTTTCACAATTTGGATACCTGGAAGACATTCAAATTCTAATTTCCCCGAGATGGTGTAAATCTGCTGCAATTATTGGAAATTTTGATTTTGTAAATCAAACTGGCACTGATTGGCCAAACCATTTGCAATGAAACCTTTCAGCATGGAAACCTATTGAATCAGAAATCATTAGCAACTAGAATCGCACAAAAATTATAAGTGTGGCTCTAGATATGATTTTCTTAGTAAAGGTTGCGCAAAAATACAATAATTCCAGCATTTGTCTTTCTTTTACTGAAAATAGAAAAATACAGTAATTAAGTATTTTTCATCAACAATTAATCATAAACTATCTTAAATTCAATGTAAAAAGTGTCATAAAAACATTAACATTTTATGCCTATCACTCATGACCTCCTAATTTCTTTTTCTTTTTCATAATTTCCTTTAAAAACCTAGCATAATTTGGCATATTTTCTAGAGCATCTACAAAAGGGATATTAACATGTAGTTTCTTAAAAACATCTAGAAATTTGACAAATTAAAATTCTAGTTTCTTTTGTATAAGCATATTAGGGAATGGTGGTGGTGGGAGTTGCTTGTATTCCCAATTCTTTTCCCTTTTCTCCTCCATGGACAGCAGCTCATCTTTTGATTCTTTTCCTCTAGCATGAGAAGGTATATACTTAGAAACGTGAGGCTTCAGTACCTCAACTTAAACCTTGGAAGATAAAGATACATCTTCACATTTCAAACTTTGTGCTTCCTTTTCCCTTTTAGCTATGGCTTTTGGCTATTTTGGTGATCTATATCCTTCACTTTTCTCAAATTCCCTAGCTGCACATAAAAAGAATTAGTTAGTATCTTGCCATCTTGCAAATTAATAAATATTACCTCTTTAGGATTTTTCTCAGTATTGCTTGGGAGGATTTCTTGTGCTCTTTGAAACATGCTTGCTAGCTGGCTTATTTGAGTTTCAAGTTCTTTAATGGCAGCAGCTTGATTGTTGAATTGATTTTCCATTTTGATCATGAAGCTTTCAGTTTGTGCCATGAAGCTTGAAAAATCTTTCTTTGTCTCTAGTTGAAATCCAGCTAGTTGACCTACTTATTTTCTTAGATTAGGAACTTGAGCTTGATCTAGTTGCTCCCCTTGGTTCTTTAAACCTTTAATTTCTGTCTTAATTTCCTGCATGAAAGCACTAGAAATATCATTCATTTTTATCATTGATTGCTCAAGTAAAGACATAGTAATAGGAGAAGAATTATGAGATTGAGATTGAGGTTGAATTTGACGTTAAGGTTGAGAAGTTTTTTGAAAATTTGAGGACTGTAATTGTTGATGTTATTGAGATGAAATTTGATAGACTCTTCTTTGTTGTCCTCCTTGGGTGTTCGAATTGTCTCTCCATGAAAAATTTGGATGGTTTCTCCATCCTGGATTGTAAGTGTTGGAGAAGGGTTGTTATTGCTATTGCCTTGTTGGAAATTCCCTAAAAAATTAACATCATTAGTTTCAATAGGGTTTCCTAAATGACAATTTATACTTTCATGGTTATCCCCACTATATTTACAACAATAAAATTAGAAATATTAGAAATATTATTTAAATTGTTGGAACACAAGGTTTCAAGTTGCTTTGTGAGAATTTCAACTTGACTACTTAATTTATCTATCTTATTGACAGGACCCGTCCCGGAAATCCCTCCGGATTCTCCGGAGAGGCCTCGCCTGAGGAAGATCCCACCAGAACCCTTCAGGGTAGCCGATAGAATCCTCCTCCGGAAAGGGGTTTAATAAACAATAAAACCATAAATAAGACGAGAAGCAAGATAAGATATGCATCGCAACCAATATCAACTAGTAATACTGAAGTAAATATTAAAACAGTATATGAAGTAGGTGGGAATGACAGAGCCACTAAGCGTGATAGACAGAAAAATATAAATAATACAAATCCAACAATAAACGGAAATAAATGAAAAGAGTCTAATACATAAGAAGAAGCGGTAGCGGAAGTCAAGTGCAGATGCGATGCCGGCGGTAGCTCACGAGGACCTGCAGCTAGGACCTAGGGAATGAAGTTAAAACACAAAACGTGAGATATAAAATCTCAGTGAGTGCTCCTAGGTATCTACAAAATATAAGCTCAGTAGTTAAAATTATTTTCACTCAAACCTCACGTCACTCAGTTGAAAGGTTCCCCGTTTTGAAAATCATTTCGCAAAACCCTTAGTTTATTCCCAAAATCATTAAATCATTATAACCGATTTAAGGGGCGAAAACGTCATTCAAAATGTTTATTGAAATCACAACTCAATCACCAAAACCATAAATATAATCTCAACAAGAAATATTTAAATTTATTTGAAAATATGTTTGTATAAAATGGCAGGTAGAAACATTTGCTAAATCCAAACCGATATAACCAAATACCATGGGCTCCAACCCATAAATTTAAAATCGTATGAATCCAAAACCATATCCAAATCCATAAATCAAATCATATCAATCCAAATCATATAAATCAAATCCATATAAATCCAAATCGTATGAATCCAAACCATATAAATCCAAATGGTATAAATTCAAATCATATAAATCAAATCCATATAAATCCAAATCGTATAAATCCAAGTGGTATAAATTTAAATCATATAAATCAAATCCATATAAATCCAAATCGTATAAATCCAAACCATATAAGTCAACCCAGTACCACTTCACAATATCGTTGCCGTGTGACCCTCAGCGTCCTGACGGCTTCACAGGAGGGGGGATGGGGGTAAACTCATCACAACGAACCGGCGTCCCAAATCCGTCATGGCAGGATCCTCATCATCTCTCTCCCGACACGTGTCCGCAGCAAAGGATGGCATAATAATAATATAGCGCGCACAATAATCCATACATCTCAATCATCATACAATACGGTGTGGTACTCCTCAAAATCATTTCTAAAATCATCTATGATATCATCAATTTTTCAAATCTTTTTATTTTTAAACCGTTTTGCAAATCCTTTTATTTTTAAACAATTTTTCCAAAAATCTTCTATTTAAAAAAATTTACAAAAAATAATCAAATATTTTGAATATCAAAAATTTGCCCCAAAAATTTCTTAAATTCCACCAAAGCCACAATTTTCTTTGAAATTACCTTTTTTTACAAACTTGCTAAAAATATCCAAAAACTTCAAATCCATTAAACAATCAATCAAAACAGAATTTCATATTTATTCCAAATAAATGGGAAAATCATCAAATCATAAAATCAAACTCATGTAAATATTTAAATCATCAAAAACATATTTAATAATTAAAATTTAAAGCATAAGGAAAAATTTAATTCACACCATTAATTGAAATTCAAATCAAATATAGCATATATTCCCAAAATGATTTAGAAAATAAATGCACTCACTAATCTAACGCGTGATCCTGCTGGATCTCCGATCCAGCCCTCAAACGTGCACGAACACCTAAAATAAATTACCAAAACACTTTTTAAATTACCAAAACTAACCAACGGCTCAGAGGAGTCCTCTAAGTCTCCAATTACAAGATTAAAACACTAATTACAAGATTGCCCAACAATTTCAGTAATATTGAAAATACCCCAATATTTTCAGAAATTACAAAAAATGTTCCAAATCGGCAAAAATCACCAAAATACATGGATTTTCCCATTTCAATTTTGATTCCATCAAACTTTATACGAAAACGAAATTGGAGATGCAAGGAACGAGAATCTACCTTCAATTTCAGGATTCGTCGCAGCAATTGATCGAAATCGGTCCTGGAAGATTGGACCTCGGCCGGGATTGTGGGTTTTTGAATCAGACCAAAATTAGATCAAATTGAAAGTACAGTAAGCTTGCCCACGACTCAAGGAACACGTTGGGACGGGAGGTGAGCACTCACTCGCCGGAAAAGGACGAGATCGGCGGCGGCGCGTGGAGGAAGACGGCGGCGGCTGTGGTGGCGCGTGCGGCGCGTGTGGCGGTCGTCGGAGCTCGGGAAAGTGCAGATCTGGACGCCGACGCGGTTTGAAGCTCGTGGTGGTGGCTGTGTCGTGCCACTCGCCGGAGATCGGAGTAGATCGGGGTGGAAAGGTGGCTGTAGCGGTGGTTTTTCCTAGACTTCAGCGGTTTCCTAGGTCAATCTCGGTACCAAAATGTAGATCGTAGCACCAGCTTTCCAACGGTACCAAGCACGCTCCTTAACTCCACCGGAACAGTGAGATCTGGCTGGCCAAAGGTGGTGTCGTGACTGCGTACGATTTGCGCGGTCTCTCGGTTTCGCTGCGATTTTCGGCGATCTGGGTCGTTTCACGGCTAACCACCGGTACGGGGAGGAAGAGGAGATTGCCGGCTTCGATCTAAGGGTGGTTGTCGGCCAACTCCGGCCACGGTGTGGCGGTTGCCGGCGTGGGAAGGTGGCGCGGTGAAGGTGGGGGGGAAGGGAAGATCGGGTGTGGCTGAGAAATTTCCAGATTTTTAAAGATGCAGACAGGGTCAAAACGGTCATTTCTCACCCATAAATATCAGTTTTTGCCAAATTACCAAAAAGCCCCTCACACTAAAACGATCATAACTTCCTGATCTTAACTCCAAATCAAACGTACTACTAGTCTATGGACTCGTATCGACAAGCTCTACGCAACGGTACCAAAGTCAAAACCGAAACACAACCTAACAAAAAGTCAACTCTGGGCCCACTTAAGGTCAAACTGGTCAAACTTGAAAATTTTACTATTTTTCTCAAAACGGGATGTTACACTTATCCTTTTCATGGACAGCCATGGTCTTCTTAAGGTTTTGTCTCATTTCACTTGCCCAATTGTGAGTTATTGATTGTTATCTCTTCCAATAGGTCATATGCACTCTCTTGAGACTTATTTAGCAAAGCACAACCTGTTAAATAATTCAACCCATTATAAAATGTTTGGACTTGACTCCATATGGACATCCCATGGTGTGGACACTTCCTAAGTAATTCTTTTAATCTCTCCCAAGCTTCATACAAAGACTCTCCATCTAATTGGTGAAAAGTGTTTGTCTCATTCCTAAGCTTGGCGGTTTTAATAGGTGGGCAAAATTTATTTATAAATTTAAATGCTAAATCATCCCAAGTGACAATAATTCCAGGAGGTAAAGACTATAACCAACTTTTGGCCCTATCCCTTAAGATAAAAGGAAACAACCTAAGTTTGACAGCATCCTCAGTAATCCCATTATATTTTACTAACTCACATACATCAAAAAAAATTGATATATGTTGGTTAGGATCCTCACTCGGTAACCCTCCCAATTGATAGTTGTTAAGCATAGACATGGTAATAGGTTTGACCTCAAAGCTAGGTGCATCAATAGGTGGTCTCCTAATACATGACATATCCTCAACCCTTCTAGGTGCAGCATAATCCCTAATGGATCTATAATCTTGATTAATATGAACTTCAAAAACTACCGGGTTACTTTGGTTTTCCATATTGTTTTCTCTTTCGGTATTTCTAAACATAGTGTCTCTAACTCCTTCTCTCCTTAACCTCCTCAAATCTTTCAGAAAATTCAGTTTCAGAATATAAACTCATAAAATAAAATAAACACACAAAACTGAAAAACAAATAACAAAACATAAATTAAATAATCAAAACAGAAAAACAGCAACTAAAATTAAAACTAAAAATCAAATTAAACAGACTAAATAACTCAAAAGAATTAAAACTAACACCAAACTAAATAAAAATCAAAGAAAGCATAAAACTAAAGCAAAATAAAATAAAAAACAGCAAGCAAAACAAATCGAAAAAACAGTAATAAAAAGTGCAGTTATTTTTTTTTCTTTTTGGATTTTTGAAAATTTTTTTTATCTCAAAACAAAACAAAATATTAATCAAATAACAACTGAATAAAACTCAACACTCAGTAAATTAAACATAAAAACCGAAACAAATAAAAACAGTAAACAATTTTTTTTTTAAAACAGGAAATAACTAGAAACCCTAAACACAAAAAATTGAAATACTTAACTACTTCGATTTCGTCATTCTTCAAACTTGAATTGGATTTCTTTGGATCCAAGAAAGCTCTCCAATCGTTGTTCTTTGATGGCTCGAACCTACACAAAAACAAAAGTTAAACTAGAAACAGTAATTTAATCAACAATAAATTTAAATCAAAATTATAAATAATTATTCCCCTGCAACGGCACCAAAAACTTGTTGTGGTATAAATTGATAACTTGCAAGTGCACGAATCAACAAGTAATAAAATGGTATTATTGAGAATTCCGATATTGAGCCCATAGGGAATAATGTCTCCAATTTTAATTATAAATCAATTGTTAATTAAACTAATAAAAGTAAAAGGAAAATTGTTTGTTGGTTGTTTCTTTGAATAGAAAAGCATTAATTAAAAGAAAAGCAATATTAAAATTGTAACAAGGCAGAAAGCAATAAGTTCAAGATTTGATGAAGCAAGGATTAAGACTTCACCACTATTACTCCTATTTAGCTTTAATGCATGATAGATTCATAGGTTAACCTCCCTTTGACCACAAGTGACTAAAAGTTGATCTCTCAATGCATTCTAATATAGCAAGCACAAGGTATTTAATTATCTCTAATCTAAATACCGAAATTTAAGCCTTAAGACATGCAAAACCAATAAGCTTTTGTCAAAGTTGTCAATAAAGCATGCAATATTTTTATAAACATGTATTTCATTGTCCATCCATATTATACCACTTATTTCTAAGCCAATATAATACTAAATATATCCACCTTTTCATGGAAGCATTAAGAACTACAATGAAATATTAACCATAAATATGAATCAAACTTAAATATGCATTAAAAACTAAATAGTCATAATAGGGTTACATCATAATCCTTATAGAGAGTTAATTACACATGTTTTCAAAAATATCCATAAAATATTTGAGAGAAAACATAGATTAAATAACAAAGAAAATTAACAGCAAAGAAACAAATGCAAAGGTTGATGGCTGCTAAATTTGATCTCCAGTCTTTCTCCTCTTTGCTTCTCCAAACTATACCTTAAGATGCTAGGTTGAAGTCTTCCACAAGCTAGCCGAATTTCTCTCTTGATCTCAACTTGGTGTAGCCTAATATCTATATGTAAAAACCCTTGAAAAACTGTATTAAAACCTAGAACCTAATTTTGTTGCTGTGAGAAAGAAAGAAAAAAACTACAGCCCTGAGGGCTATAGAAAAGAATGGTGGTGAATTGTGATGTAAAATATGCTTAAGGTGCATTATATTTATAGGAGAAGTTTAACCTAGGAAAAACCCTAGAGTCATTCTTTGACCCTAGATATTATTCTAATTAAATAGGTGGTAATATATATTCATAATCACAACCCCTATATTTCCTCAATATGGCCGGCCATCTAAGGTTCATAAGGTCATTTGGTTTCTCTCAATCACACTTAGATAAGAAAACAATCTATATCCCTTAGGAATCCAATTTAACTTTAATTCTAATTCCTTTTCCTAATTATTATTCCAATTAATATTGCACACCTGGCTGGAGTGTGATGATATGGCAGTCCATGCATAGGTGTCATCCTAGTAAGCAAAAACACTTTCTTCTTATATCTTCAGTGTCCGTCAGCATTTTCCAAGAACACTTTGGATGACCAAATGAACTCGGAATCCCTGATTCTGGTTGCAAACGTTAGGTCTATGTCTTAGCTTTCTAGATCGCACAATTTGGACATTAGGAAGACAGTCAAATTCCAATATCTCCAAAAGAGTGTAAGTCTACCGCAACTGTTGAAAACATTGATCTTATAAATCAAAATGGTACTGATTAGCCAATCCAATTGCAATGAAACTTCACAGAATTGAAGCCTAGTGAATCAAGAATCATTTTCAATTAGAATCACACAAAACTTCAAAGGGTAGCTCCATATATGATTTTCTTAGTAAAGAGTGGGCAAAAATACAGTAATTCGAGGTTTTGCCTTTCTTTCACTGAAAATAGGAAAATACAATATTTCAGTACTTTTCATTAATAATTAATTCTAAACTAGCTATAATTCAATATAAAAAAGTGGTATAAAAATGGCTTCTACTCCAAAGGCAAGAGAGAATGGGTATGTCCAGTGCCAGTCCTTGGTATGGTTCAATATGACCAAAAAACCTTTTGGAGCTCATCCACTCATGCTCTTTTGTGAGCATCTAACTTATTCTTCAAGTTATATTAATAATCTTGCTTATCCCTTCTATTTGGCCATTCGCCAGCGGTTGGAATAGGGATGAGAATGCAGCCTTGATCCCAGTCCAGAACACATATATCTATATTTCCTATTGTCAAACTGTCTGTCCTTGTCTAACATTATGGTATGTGGTATTCTGAACCTGCATATGATGGACTTCCATATGAAATTCGAGGCCTTTGCTTCTATTATTGTGGACAATGGTTCATTAATCCATAGTCACTATAGCATTTTTTGCATGTCCCCATATTACCGACAGAGGTTCGATGAGATCAACCCTCCATTGTTCGAAGAGCCAAGGACTGACAAAGAGGGTTAGTTTCTTAGGTGACTTCCTTGGCACATTCAAGAACTTCTAACAGGGGTTGCATTTTTTCACGTAATTTATGGCGTCTTCTTTTATGGTAGGCTAATAATATCCTTGCCTGACGATCTTGTGCACCAGGGACTGACTCCCTGTGGGGTTCCCGCAGACTCCTTCGTGGATCTCTCTTAGGACATAATCCGCTTCAACCTAATTCAGGCACTTAAGATAAGGCAAGGAGAAGCCTCGTATGTATAGAACTCTCTCAATCAAAGTGTAGTACGGTGTCTTATCAAAGGTTGGGATATATTATGGATAAACCAAATATGGTCGAGAAATAAAATCACGTCTAAAGCTTAAAGTTTGTCATGATCCTTGTTTAGGACTTCTTTTGGGATCTTGTTTGGATTTTCCTTTGTTGATTGTAACTAGTTTGAGTTATTCATGACTCTTGCTAAGAAAATTAGCAATAAAATTAGTATTGATGTGGCTCATTTTTGGTCTGGTATCTCCAAGTTCCACGCTCAGCTCCAGTCTCTGTCAGGCAATTAGTTTGGTATGTGAAGACCTGCAAGACAAGCAAACAGTCAGAGGGGCTTTAGTGGGGTCATCGACATTCCCCTTCCGATGCCTAAGCCAGCCATGGTGAAAGAGAGACAACCTCACTCTTTCATCTCCTTTTACCTAGCTCAAAGTGTTCAACGATGGTGTAAAAAAGAAGGAATAATGGTGAGGAAGATGAGTTAATGACCAGTGGGCAAAGAGAAGATAGTAAGAGCTAGAGTGAGTGACCATCATACAAAGGGAAAAGGGAGAGAGAAAGAGGGTGATCGGCGTAGATCCCAAAGGAAAAAAAGATCCATTTTTTACCTACCTTCACCTTCCCTTTATATCTTACCTCGACAGCTAGGATTTGAGGATCAAAACCCTAGCTTCTTGGATGGCAACGTGTGGCAATTTTGTGGACAAAAAAATGGAAGACATTCATGTCCTAGTGTAGGCCTACAAGGGGAGCCTGTCTCAAGGTCAATGACTTGCCCTTTCCAGCCTTTTCCCGGCTGAACCTCTGTCTATTTAGGCTGACTAGCCAAGCTCAAAATGCCTGAGGGGTGAGTCAAGCTTATGGCTTTTCGAAGGGAAACTTTAAGCCTATCCTTTACTTGGAGTCTCACATGGTATGATCTCAATTGTGGCCTTTTAAGTGCCAAAGGCTCTAAGCTTTTTTAGACCATAGTGGAGAATTTACCCATAACAAGTATTACCTTTTATATGTTGAATTTCAAAAGAATATTGTTTAACGTAATTATACCATCTAATTCTTCCTAGAATTTCTTCACATTTTTTTTTTAAAAACAAAAACCTCTTACAGATTGGTTATATGTTCTTATCACAAATTTTTCCGGTGCTGGGAAATATGCAATCTCTTAATCTTAATTTTTTTGGCTAAGAGTTCTTTTTCAAATGTGATTTAATTTAGTTCATTTGGTTTAAACTTTCATGAATCATATCTATATATTTGTTCTCCATTAATACTATTAACTTTTAACATTGCTCCACAATAATCATTACTGGCTTTTGTTTCTAATATTAATAATTCTCTTTGTTTAGAAAAATAAACAGAACGAACATTGTTGATTTCAAATGTAATTTGCTTAATCAAATTTATATCTTCTTGGATCTAGAAATTTTTTCTATCCATCTTTAATTTTTCCAATAATGGTCTTTCTTTTCTAGAAAGATCTTTAATAAATTGTCTACCATAATTTAAAATACCTAAAAACTCTGTAATTATTTTTTATCTTCTAATTGTTCTAGAAAATCACTAATTTTACCAATTATATGCCACTAAATTTTAATTACTAACTTAGTTAATTTTAATCCTAAAAAAAATATTTCCTTTTTTTCTAACTCTATATTTTGTAGGGCTGAGAATTATTCCACATTCTACAAATTTTTTGTAAATCTGAACTTAATTGTTTTTATGTTCTTCTCTTGTTTTAGAAAAGACTAAAATATCATCGATATATAGTACACAAAAATCGTTTCATTTTTAAAAAATCGTATCCATTCATCTTTGAAAAATTTGTGGGGCATGCATAGTCCAAATTTCATTATTGTCCATTGATAATGACCAAAAGGTGCACTAAAAATAGGCAATGGTTTTGATTCTCTTGTGAGTTTTATTTGCCAGAAATCTGGTTTACAATCAAATTTACTAAAATAATTAGCATGTCTAGTTTAGATAACTAAAACATCTTTTTTTTTTTTACTAAAATATCCATCAAAATCTAAATTTTGGTTTAGTCTTTTATAATTTATAACTATTCTAGCGTTTTTTCTTTTAATCTTGACATGATTTCTAACCATGGACTAGAGTGAGGACTAGTAAATTCTCTATTAATCCTTTATTTAATAATTCTTCTATTTGTATTAAAAATTGATCCATATCTTGTTTGCTATAGATAATTGGTTTAACTCTAATTATTTTATTAGGATAAGATAATGTTAAGTTACAATATCTAGGATTCTTGGACCAAAGTTTTAATGGATCTTCACCCAAATTTGTTCTAAAATTTTATATGTCCAATTACTAGTTTTTAATTCATTAATATATTCTTCACTCTTAGCTTTCTGAAATAAAGATGTACATCTATGCCTATGATTTTCAAGTATTGGTACTGGAATACAATTATTATGTAAAACTAATATTTTTTTGAGAAATAGTAATGGAATAATATTACTTAAGAAAATTATTACCCAAAATAAAATCACCATGCATTGTAGGGAAACATAAACCTTTATTAATGATAAATTTATTATTATTTAACCATATTTGTATATTTTTAGCTTTAAATTCTATCTTAGTTTGTTGACCATTTATTCCTATGGCTAATATTGATTTCTCAATTAATTGTCATTTTCCTAATGGTAAAACATTTGCTTGACATGTTGAAGTTGTTGCTCTAGTATCTATTAATATAGTTAAATGATATTTATGATATTCTTGAAATTTAAATGTTCCTAAAGTATACTTATATGTTTTACAATTTTGATGCTTAGAGAAAATAATATCTTCATCGTTCACATTTTCATTTGTGAAATTATTATAGGTTTTAACTCACGACTAGAATTAGAACTTGAATATCTTATTTTTTGGAAATTCTTGTGCTTTCTAGGAATATTGGAACTTGTATATTTTTTGTTGCTAATGTAATATTTTTTTCTTCTTCAAACTTAGTTTTTCCTAACTCTATCTAAGCATTAAGAATTTCTAAAGATTTTCTTTCTAGTATAAATTGATTATTTTGTAAATATAAATTATCTCCTGAAGCTTTTATATGTACCGGTCGAAGTTATTTATCTTCACCCAATGAATCAATTATTTTATTAATAACCCAATCATTTGGAACTTCAAAACCTTTCCAATTAATCAATCGAGATTGAATTTCTTCATCAATCCTCTTGGTTCAAGTACCTCTATAATTTTTCTATATATTTGCTTAATAGATGTTTTCGGAATGTTTGTTAATTCATGAATAGCTTGTCATATTATTGATAAGTCAAAGCTATCTTCTTTCATCCCAATATTTTTTTAGTTTGAATTTTTAATCTAATAGTATCCTGTATAATAGGATCATCTATTGATATAAAATAGTTTCGTCTAACTTTAAACCAAATAACTCTTGTAACTAAATTTGATTGAACTCCTACTATTAGTGTTTTAATAGGATCATCAATTTTTTTTTTATCTAGCATTACTGCTAATATAGAAGTATCTATACCCTATCGAAATAAGGGTTTTATTTCGTTTTGTATTAATCCTATATGTATATATCTAAACTGTGGGAATTTTTTCTTCAATCTTTAAATTTTTTGTTTATCAAATATAAGAAGATATACTAAGCCATCTTATGATACCTTAGCTCTTGTATTTCTACTAATTTGTTCAAAATGTTTTGCTGACCAAAAACTGAACTTAGAGAATTTATAAATCTCTTCTTTTTGAAGTTTAGTATTTTTTTTAACTTTTCTTAATCTATTTGAAAATCTTCACCTACTATATATCTTAATTTTACTAATGTTTTTTCTTCTTCAAGTACTTACTGAAATTTTTATTGATATGTGGAGATTGTTTTAAAACTTGTATTTAACATAACAAAATAATCTAATTTATCTTCTGCGGAATCATCAATACTTTCTAACTCATATAAAATTTCATCTTTGTCCAAGATCTCTTCTCCATAACAAATTTCTAGATCATTGTCTTCTAAATATTTTATTATTTTCTTTTGCTGTTTTTCTTTTTTAGGATAATCGGTACTATGTGATCCTTTTCATTATTAACGTAACAAGTGCATCGGTTTAAAGTTCTATTCTTATTTTTTATAGTTCTTACATATCTTTATTTGAATATATTTTCTAAGATTTTTTCCATTTTCACCATCTATAGTTTCTTTTGAATTTTTTATAAGATTTTTAAGATTTTCTTTTGTCTGTTTGACAGCCAAATTCATATTGATCTTTTAATAATTTTATACGATAAATATATCCTAATTTATTATTGACTTGCTTAGTTGCTTTTGCTTTTGAACAGTGATTTACTATCACTCTCCAAGCAAATTGTATCATATTACCTAAGGTATCAACACTTTTAGATTTATCTAAGTAATCAAGATATTCTGAATTACATATTTCAACCAAAGGTAGTTTATGAAAATATTGAATAAGCCAAAATTTACTTCCCTTTATATCTAACAAATGATAATAATGCTGAAATTTTTTAGAGAAATTTTATATTTCCCTAATTTTACATAATTTTAATTTTGATAAAACATATCCTATATCTAATTTTTTATTTAAATCATCAAGAATACCACAAAATTCTCTTTTTAAAATTTGCGAAAATCCTTTAAGAATTTCTTCAAAAATATTAAAATTGTTTATTAACATTTCTTTTTTCTCTTTTTCCTTCTTTTGAATTTTCCCATTTTCTAAAGAATTGGAAGACATCTCCTTGAAGTGTGCCTGGAAGATAATTTTTTTTTTTTTCTTTTTGCCAAGTTTCCTTATAGTTTATACTCTTAGTCTAATTTTCTATAGTTTGCTTAAAGTTTTTAAAGATTATGTTTTTTTAAATCTAAATACTTTCTTTGAGAGGCTATGCTAGTTCTATTGAGATCATATTCTGTAGGAATTGAACTAGAACTTGAAGGAAAAACTAAATCTGGTTCTTTTTTATTTTATTTATTTTTTATTTCATCATACTCTATTTGAGTATAAGGTTTAGTTTCTAGATGATATTCTAATTGATCTAGCTAATCTACTTTTCTTTTGCCTAAAGAAATGTTTACTCTCTTCTCATTTTCTATCCTTTTTTACAGAGTCTGAGGTTTTAGAAATCTCTCCTACAACACCGTGAAACCTCTCAAAGATGGTAATCCTTCGACAAAATCCATAGACACGTCTGAACAAACTCGGTCGGGTACGGGCAATGGCTGAAGCAAACCTACTGGTGACATGCTGTCTGACTTATTCCGTTGATAAATGTCACAATGACGTACAAATTTCATGACAGTACGTCGCATACCAGGCCATCTAAAATCACCGCGCAAGCGCGAAAAGGTTTTCTGGAATCTGAAAAGCCCCCAGTTGGAGATGAATGACATTCCGAGAGAATAAGAGGAATCAATAGGGAAGTCAAGTTGAGAAGAACATTGCCATGAGAAAAGAAAACCCCATCATGTTGAATGACATGCGGCTTGGAAAGCAAAGTGGAATAGTAAGTATCCTGAACATATTCCTGCTGAAGTTGCCGCCACCATCCTGTTTCTGGTTTAGAGATAGAGAGGAAGTGTAATGTCACTCAGGAGAGAGTGAGTCGGTGGCATGGTTGTAGGGTCCTCTCTCATATTCAACGTGGTAGTCGTAGCCCAAGAGCTTTGGAAGCCAGCGAGCTTGGGCAGGGGTGGTGATGCGCTGCTCGAGCCAGTACTTTAAACTTCTGTGGTCCATTCGGACTATGAATGATTTGCCCAGACGATATGGTCGCCATTTTCGAACATATCGCAATTTTTGTGCATCCTGTTTTAACTTTTGGATTTTCACTTTCCGCTACTTCACCATAAAACATCCGTAAGTGGATTCTGTCCCTTTATGCTTCTTTTCCTACTCTTATTTTCTATTTTATAGGATTGGAGAATTTATTATTTTCAATATGTAAGCAATTTTAAGTAATGGTTTTTCTTCAAATTGTTGTTTTTATGGTATGAAACTCTTATAATTCTTATTTTACATTTTCCAAATTGGGTTTCATTGCATTGCCATGTGTTTTCAAATGTTGGTTCAATTAGTTGAGGTGTGAGCTCTGTTGTGGTTTGTAATTCCATTTTATTGGTGTATGAATAAACTGTTCTGCTCTCCGATTACTATAAGACAGTTTCTTTCTCCTCTGCTGAATATTTAGATTATCTATGCATTATGTACTTTTAAAAATTTATTCTTTTCTCACGAGTCACAAGTACATGTTTTGTTCTCTATGAAGTTGACAGATGTATGAACGCTCAATTAAAGTCTCATTAAGCAATAATATTAGTACAGAATTTAAACCTTTTACATTTTTAAGTTGTCTTCTTTACTTATTTCTGTTGAGTAATTACATTTGATTCACTCATGTTCTTTTTCTAGTCTTAAAGTTAAATGTTTTGGCTTCATTGTCTTTAATTTCGTCATTTAGGCTTGTTCATATAAGTCTATACTCTCCTCATTTTAAAAATTCTTATCTATATAGTTTGTTAATAATATGTTTTCCTTACATAATAGTTTGATTGTTCTTTGATATGTTTTAATGTTGATTAATTGATGCATTATTTATTTGTTATGTATATCTTACTTCAATGATAAAACCAGATTAAATGATGAAATGTGATTCTTTTAGCACTTTTTAAAGTTATAATTAAAATTTTCATATTTCGATGCAAGCATCCATAGTTTTCTTGAGTTTTTACCGATAGATAAATAGCATTCAATTTATACATAAATCTGGAATACTAATATTTCATTAACCCTTGGACCAAAATTTTCTTAATTAGTGTTATGGATTATGTGATAGCATCATTCATAGTGAAAGTCTGTCCTGTGGCACTTCTTAGTGTCTTCTAGAGGACTCACTATGAGCTTTAATTCTTCATCTGATGGAATTAACACAACTTTTATTAAGCTAATCTACTAATTTCCTTGAATTTTCAATTATTATTTCCATCGAAGAATTTTGTGACTTCAAGTAAAAGATGTGCAGTTGATTGTGACTTCAAGTGAGATAATTTGTGAGATAAATTGATTAACATTGAGTATTTATTTTGGTAGATCTTTCCCGTTTTATATCAGTAGTTAATTCCTTTGCTCTTTAATTTTCATTTTGATACATATAATTGTTGTGCCTCCCCTTCACTCTTTCAAAAGAAATGGTTCATTCATGTTCTGTTTTCTTATGCTGAAACGTTCCGTTTTTTACCAATTTAAGTATTGTTTTCCTGCTTCGCCACTTTCTGTTAATCTTTTGCTATTCTTTTTTCATTGTGCAGGACATCTCCTTTTTCTTCTCTTCTGGGTAAATTCGCTTAGCTCTGCTGCGATCTTGTCTTATTACCTTAGAATTAGGTAAAATGTTGACTATTATAATAGTTCACTATTATGTAACCGGACAGCATAAATATCCTTAGGTACTTGACGATTCTGCCAATAATAATTGTTGATTACTATGCCTAGGATACTATCCTCAGACAAAGTTGGTATGGTTATCATAATGGTATATTTCTCAAACTAAAATATTGGTGAAAATTTTATGTTTTATTAAGTTGTAGCTTTAAGATATAATTTTTTTTTTCATGCAGCTCTGGAATTTGAACAAAATCAGATTGATATGATCCCCCAAGTGCAATAAATGCACTCAGAGAGGCTTCTGTATTGGATTTTGCAGCAGTGAATAATTTTCGTTTCGGTTGATTATTCAGTAAAGTTATGATGTGTTAATTTCTTTAAACCAGCAACATGATTTGTACCGTGAGGTCTGGTCAATTTGTAATATAAGCAGTATTTTGTCTAATGACAAATAAAAAATAGTAAAAGAAAAAAATAGCTATATTTCTATCTTTTTTCTTTAAAAACATGTGCATTGTTGGGTTGCAATGTAGTAAAATATGATATATAATTAGAAATTATAGCAAAACTTCTATGAGAAATGCCTAATCATTTTTGGTATTTTGACCAAAAGAACAGCCTAAAATGTAATGAGATATATTTTTAATTTTAATAAAATTAGGTAACTTAAGGACGAAATGCGAACAAGGCATCTATACAGAATATTCACCTTTGAACCCAAAGCGAACCTACGCCACATAAATTAAACTAAAAAAGAATACAAAAGATATATTTTTAACTTTATAAATTATATAGATCATAAAATAACGAAAACAATGTGATTTCTTTTTTCAAATAAAAACAATATTAAGTGTAATGTTCTTTATTTTTGACAATAGAATATTTTCCTATATTTTTAATTAAAACCAAAAATTGGCATATATGATAAAAAAAAATTGTCAAAATTCAAAATTAAATATCTTACGATAAATACAAAGTGAATGAAATTTGAAGTGACAATCAAATTTGTCCAAAAAAATGAAATTTATTTCGACATTTTTAGTCATTACTAGAATGTAGAAATGCTTTTTCATGGAAAATTACAAAGTATCACTCAAGAATTCTAATAAACAAAATCATTTTTATTTTTTCTACTTTATCATATTATATATGTTAATAAATAGGTCAATTTAAACAATTTTTTCTCATAATCTTGTAACTATTGTAACATATGCATTTCCACTTAATAATACTTGGTACCACTCGAGAATTCTCAAAAATAATATCAATAAAAAAATTGTATAAAAGATGTTGTACAACTTACCGATACATGTTTAAATTGATAATTTCAAAGGTCTTTCGAGAAAAGTGTACGTTTCCATTTAAATACTAAGTATCATTCGAGAGTTCCGATAATGTATAGATCTAAAATTTTTAAAATGAATGTTGTTTCAGCTGCATATTTACATAAAAACATATTTTCATGAATTTTTTAAACTTTAATAACATATAAATTATTAGATTTTCATAATTTGTAAAGAAAAGATATGTAAATATAATATTTATACTTACATGATATATAAAACGTTAATATATTTAAGTGTCGACTTGAAATTATAACAATTTATAATTTAGCATTATAATTAAGTAGAATTACAAATTGAGTTCCTATTAAGTTTAAAATTATATAATTTTTTATAAGAGTATAATTTAACCCATGTATTTTTAATATTTTATTAATAACGTCATGTTGAATTTCATAGTGGTGGTGTATTTGGCAATCAAAGTGAATTTAAAAAATCATTATTAACTTTATCTCTGTTTGGTATTCTTCACCTATATGAGCGAGTTCCCCTACTATGAAAAGGTAAACATACTCCACAATAATATACCCCATCCTATGAAAGGGACCACCACTCACATTGAACGGTGTGAACAATGTAGAGACAATTTTCTTAATGTGGACCTCACCCTCTTCATCTCCATACAAAGATGTACACACAAACAAAACATAAAAAATTAAAAAAAATTATCTCCTAGAAGAGGGCATGGTTCGGATTGGTTTGGTTTGCATCGAAAAAGATAAATGATCCGAGTGGTCAATTAAAATAGAAAGGCTTAACTGAACCTAAAGGAAAAGGAAAACCGAACTTAACCAAACCACATGGTCGGTTTTAAGTGGTTTGGTTTGGGCTTGTATTTGGCTTGTTAATTTAGATCTTTTTTAGGCTTTGCAACCTCTCTATTTTATTTTTTTCTATTATTTTATGTTTTATTATTTATTCATCTTAGTTTTTACATTACCAAAATGCATATAGATACAAATAATGGGCCTACCATGTTTGAGCATGTCTAGCTTGTATCCAAATTACAATCCTAAATTAGTAAATCTTAATTAAGAACTACATTACCAAAATACATATGTAGCTTAGCATTGAAATTGCCCATTAAAATACAAACCATGAAATCAAAATAAACAAAGGAAAATAATTCGTTAGAACTTCTCAAGCAATGCCATTACCCATTAGTGAGTTGTAATGACCCAATCAAGTCTTCAAGTACTCTTTCAAATCAATTCACTTTGGCAAGCTCTGTTATTTTGCATAGCTCTAAAATAAAACAAACATTAAATTAGATAATTGCAATAAAGTAACAAACACACCAACACAATATTACACGCAAGCTAATATATGTTCAATATGTTAAGAATCCTTCAGCCAATTCTGACAACATATCAAAGCCTCCACCATCTTAGCAGTCAAATGACTCTTAAAATGATCAAGTATCCGTCCTCTAGTACTAAAAACACTCTCAGAAGCCACAATATGTACTTGAATTGCATACACATTGATGTGGAACTCCAAGATTAAAGAATCTGAAACCCCAAAACATACAAGAAATATTGAACAATAATTGGAAACAAGAACTCGTCCTACCAAACCCCTAGATAACTTGTATCTAAAAACATGGATTAGAAGGCTAGGGAAGAGAAGAACAATCGCCACAAAGTATTTCTACTTTGATAAGAGAATTTAACTCCTAATGCAACAAGAAGAAGAAATTGATTCATCACCTTGCTAAAACACTCTTGAGAGCAATACGAAAATTAATTCTTTCAATTAATTAAAATTTGAAATCTATCATAACAAAGGAATTGATCCCCCTTTATATAGAAATTAGGATTAGATCAAGAATCAATCTAAACCATTAAATAATTAAGAAAGTAATCCTAAGGCTGAAAACTAACCCTAAATAAATAAAATCCGAAAATAATAATAATTATAAAATTGCCATTATAATCCGAAAATAGATAAATTACAAAATTGCCATTATAAAATGCTTATTTTTAAAATAATGTCGTTTCGTTTCTGCAACTCGCGATCATCATTATCACATTCATCTATTGCTTAGACATCATGCTTAAATCATCATTAGGCCTCGGAAAGGTGTTCAAATCATTTGGAAACTTGAATAGATCTTCATCCATAATTCTTTTCACAAGTCCAAACATTCCCCCTTTGATCTTCTTTGCTTGAGAACATGTCACTGGTCTACTTCGTAAGATGATGTTATCCACTTTTGCTCCAATGCTAGAATATGGCTCTATGATGCCAACATCACACATCCTTTACGAGCTTTTCCAAGATAGGGTATTTGCTATCTTCCACCAATTTAAATTGTCAAAATCATTAACCAATGATTCACAAGGGTCCATCAAATATCTGTTCACATCATTTTTTATCTCATTATATTTACTTTTTTTCTTTCTTTTCAAATAAGAAATCCAAATCTTATTTGCATAATTAGATTGTTTCAACTAAGTTTCACTATTCAAACTAGAAGTAGTAGGCTCTAAATTTGTTGAACTTGAAACTTGATTGCTACTCTTTGAAGCCACTTCGTTTTCCTGATACCACTCAAAAAGACACAATAAAGTGCCATTCAAACTTTTTGTTAAATTATTAACAATCATTTCATCATTATCATAAAGCATGCCATAAGTAAATGATATATAATCGAACTTAAATCTTAAATCAAGCACTGCTTCAATTAAAAGCAATTTGTTGATATTTCTCATAGAACTGTAATATTTATCATACTTATCTCTCATTCTTTTTGCCATATCATGCAAAAGAAAATCTTCATTAACAGAAAGTTCAAGTAACTGCTTTTGAATTGAAGAAACATGATGGAAATATATATTTAACATTACTTGTATTGAAGTAGTAAATTTCAAAGTAACATCATAAAACCCTTTTAGAAATTAAACAAAAGCTTTTGCATCATTCCAATGCCAAGCTTTAGCAGTTCAAACCTTGTTTGATCCACTTTTTGTCATCTCCAAAGTAAGGACTAAAATGACAATCCTCCTCCTCTAACCTCTTAAAGGCTTTTTGAAATTTCAAAGCTGACTCCAACATCAAGTAAGTGGAGTTCCATCTAGTTGGAACCAAGAATGAAAACATCAAAATTTTCGGCGAAATTTCAGTTTTTGGGCAATAGAAATATTAATTTCATGTTCCAAACAAAATAGGTGAAATTTCTATAATTTTCATCGAAATTTCCATAGAAATTACTTCATAATTTGGTCAAAATTTCCATAATTTCCATAATTTTGAAATTTCCATGGAAATTTAGATTCTTAAATTTTAAAAATATGATATATTTTTATAAAATATTAGAGCATTTTTTTAAATTTTAATTATTTATTGATGACGTATTTTAACTAATGTCGTATAATTAGGCAAATTGAAATTTGAAAGTAAAATTGAAACAATTAGAAAAAAATGTAACACAATGAATACAATTTTAAAATAAAATAAAAAGTTATAATTTAAAAAAAGAAGAAGATTATTTTGGCATAATTTTTCAACAAGTGAAAAAAATTATTTGATTAAAAGTTTAGAACTCACCTCACCTAATCATATAAGATATAATTTATATCGTAAAATATCTACAATTATAAAATTGTATTATTTTTTTTATCCCATAAAATAATTCATTGGTACATTCTCAAACTTAACCATCAGGGGTTAACAGTTATGAACAGAGTCAATCACCGTCATATCCATATCATGACTATCAGTAAAGACAATCACATGAAATATTAAATCCATATGGTTGGCATGTTAACAATTACATGCAAAATTATTAAGGAGATGTGTCTTTTGATCAATATTTCTCTTAATACACAACTAGAAACGAGGATGAGGAAGAGAGTGAAAATTTTCAATCACTAAGTAATTCTATGTGGTATTGACTCATTGATGGGATGCAATTTATATATTTTATGTACCTTAATACTTGATTTGAGCATGTTTTATTCACTTAAAATGGATTAATTTTTGTTTTTCTATGTTTTAGGTGAATTTGAGCTTAAAGAGATGAAAAATGAAGAAACGATGGCAAAATCGTAATTAAACAAAAAAAAATGAAAAAGCAGTGGCAAAACCGTAATTAATTAAACATTGGCAGCGAGGTAGTGCAGCCCAGGTGCAATGCCTAGACTCTTGGCCAGGCATCTGGATGGGCGCGAATCTCAGCATTTTGTGCGCATTTTTGTGATTTTTAGCCCTAGATTTTAGTATATATATGTTTTATCATTGTTGTAAGGAGGGGAGCCGACTTTTCGACAATTTTTACCATTAGAATTGAATTTTTATCTCAAGTTTGTGCTTCTAATCTTCTATTCTTGGGTAAGAATAATTCTAAACTAGTTATGCAATTGTGAGACTTATTTTTATTTCAATCCAATTTGATTAAGTTTATGTTCTTCTGTGTTCATTGTTTATATTTTCAATATCTCATAATTATAATTTGGATCCGTTATTTTTATGGGAGATTGAATTATTGCTAAATTGAATTCTCAATCGTATTGGGTTTTTAATAATTAG
This sequence comes from Ochetophila trinervis, assembly GCA_003254975.1. Lineage (NCBI taxonomy): Eukaryota > Viridiplantae > Streptophyta > Magnoliopsida > Rosales > Rhamnaceae > Ochetophila > Ochetophila trinervis. Next base: position 15,485 of record QANX01004264.1, on the reverse strand, counting down.
TAGCAATTAGACTTTAATGGTTATGATCCTAGTTTCTGTTAATTGTCTATGAAAAATATAAATTAGATTAAAAATTTGCAACGTTTGTAGATTTTGTCTTTATTTGGCTTTTCTCTTGTTCTTGATTATTTTCTAAGATAAATTTAGGTCATATTGATTCTAGATTTAATTTTAGAATTTATAACTAATTCATGATCGTATCTGGATTAGTTTATTTTAGTGCAAAATATAGAATAATTAGGCCGTGCCAATTATTTATGCCGAACTGAATGAAGAATTGGAATTTTTATGTCTATGATCAATTGTTTACTAGTCTTATGAATTACTCTGGTCCCAAGAGTTTCTCTTATTTATTTATTTTCAGTATTTACTAGTTTTGATTTAATTTAAAATATTTTTACAAGCAATCTAAAACCCTCCATTTTTATATTTTTAGTTTAGTATTTTTATAGGATAGAATTTAAATTGGAATTCAATACAGTTCTTAGGGATTCGACCGGGACTTGCCACTACTATAGTTCTGGTAAATTCAGTATTATAATTTTGGTGTTTACGACACGCATCAAATTTTGGCGCCCAAGCCGGGAACTGTGCTCTGATTTTTATTTCTAACTTCTATTCTATTTTTTTTTAGTTTGTGTTGTTACAGGCTCATGACCATATTATCAAAATATCGAACAAAAGTTGAAAAAATTTATGTTCATGAAGGAGCCTTGACCTTCGAATTCAATCGAGAAGTGAAAAAATTCAAAATATTTGATAGCGAGTCCATTACTTGAGGAATTCAAGGTCATGTCGAGCCAACGACAATAAACAAAGGCGCTGTGTAGGAGGCAACCCACAAAGATTTCATTTTAGAAGCTTTTATGTTTTTATTTTTCTTAATTTCAGTTAACTATTGTTTAATTTTTGTTTTTGTTTTGTAGGAGGTGCAAAAAAAAATACCCAATCACACCAGTAATATGGCTTGTCCCTGTGCATAATGTGGACTTTGCTTTTTCAGGGGAGTATTACTTTTCTCTTCATATATTTTATTCATTTTCTGCACATTGGGGACAATGCGATTTAAGTGTGGGGGGATAATTTAGGTTTATTTAGTTTATTTGTTATTTTGTTAGGTTAGTTATTTTGTTTTATTCGTATTTTGTTTTGCTTTTTAGTTTACTTTTTATACGTGTTTCTGGGCTAAGATTGAGATTAGTGAACAACTGCTTTGTTTAATTTTTTTTTTTGTTTCTCATTGCTTTGAGTCATGAAAGTATAATTATTATTGATAGAGACTTAGATAAAATGAAGTAAATAGCATGTTTAACTAAGTGAATTTAGCTATTTGAAGTCTGTTTTAGTAACCATTTGAATTGGGTTGAATGAAAGCTAGTTTCGGTAAATTTAAGCTTGAAGTGAGCTTTTGAGCCTTGAAGTTGATTTAATTACTTCTTCTTATCATTTTGTGAGTGATATTTATGTTGGAATTTGTATCTTCAAAACTTGCTTTGACATGCTTATTGAGATCACATTGCTGTATTTTTGCATTAAAATGATGAAGGCATTTTATTTTATTTTAGCCACTTAGCCTAAAAAGCTGACCTTTATATTTGTCATTGTTTAACCCCTTTGAGCTTTTATGATATTTTCTTTGTTTTTAGCCTACATTACAAGCTTTGGACTTGATTTTTGACTACTTTTTCATATCCTAAGTCTAATGGAGCATTTTAGATGTGTAATGGTGAATTTTGTTGGTTGTTTGGAGCAAAGAGATCGTTCGAATTAAGTGTGGGGGTAACAATGTTTATGAGGGTTGGTCTAAGTAGGTGGTGTAAAGTGATTGAAGAAAAATGTTTGGAATTCTCATGTTTTGGTGTGTTTGTTGAAAAAAAAAAACAAAACAAAAACAGTAGTAGAAAAAAATATTTGATAGAAAAAAAGGAAAAAAAAAAAAGAAATTTTTGTTTTTATGTCAAAACATGAGAATTGGGCTAAATGTGGTAAGTTTAGGCAAGAAAGAAAATAGTTTGAAAATATTGATGGGTATTGGTGAGATCTTATCTTGAATGCTTTGTTAGATTTTGGATTTTATCCCTTTTTTTTTCTTATGATTTTTCTTTTCTACCATACATTTACCTAAGCCACCTTACATCATTTTTAAAAGACCTTCGGATTTTTGCTTAAATGTATGCTAGGTGGTGGAAATTATATTGATAAGCAAGCTTATGGTCAAGCAAGTTCTTGCATTGAATTCGAGAGAATTCTTTCAACCTTATAAACACTTGAGTGATTAGAGAGAATTCAGTGAGTTGTTTGCCGAGCTTGTTTGAATTGAGCTTAATTAAGTTGGTTGCTAGTAAGACTGAAGATTGTTGGATTCATATGGCTATGATGTGCTAGTTGTTGAATTTTTGGTTGGTCTCTGTCTATAATACTTCATTACTTGATTGATTTAGTTTTTTTTTGAAATATAATATTTTATGATTTGCCCGGGACGTGCAAAGATTAAGTATGGGGGTATTTGCTGGGATGCAATTTATATATATTTTATGTACCTTAATACTTGATTTGAGCATGTTTTATTCACTTAAAATGGACTAATTTTTGTTTTTCTATGTTTTAGATGAATTTGAGCTTAAGAGATGAAAAATGAAGAAACAGTGGCAAAATCATAATTACACAGAAAAAATGAAGAAGCAGTGGCAAAACTGTAATTAATTGAACGTTGGCAGCAAGGCAGTGCAGCCCATGTGCAATGCCCAGGCGCCTGGATGGGTGCGAATCTGAGCATTTTTGTGCTCGTTTTTGTGATTTTTAGCCCTAGGTTTTAGTATAAATATGTTTTATCATTGTTGTAAAAGGGATAGCCATTTTTAGAGCAAAAACAGCAAAGAGTTGAGATTTCTAACAACTATGAGTAGCTAAATATCTCTCTTGGGTAAGAGTATCGTTAATCGCTAAAGTATAAGGTGTGAGACTTGATATATAAGTTTTAATTCAATTTTAATTATTCAATTTGTGTTCTTCCAATTTATTTGTTTATTATTCAATTCTTTTGTGGTTATAATTTGGATCCGTTATAATTATTTGTGGATTGAGTATTTTTTAATTAGGAGTTCAATCGTATTGAATGTTCTATGTTTAGTAGCACTTTGATTTTAATAATTGCATGCTAAGCTTTTGTTAATTTCTTAGGAGAATGCATAATAGATTAAAGTTTTACAACGTTTGTAGGACTTGTTTATTGTTGGTTGATGTTGTTCTTAATGCTGTTTTGATTTGATTTAGATCACGTTGGTTTAGATATTTCAGAATTAGGATTAATTTACGATCGTATCTGAATTAATTAATTGTGAGAGTTAGAATAAAATTGGCCGTGCTATTTTATTCAATCCAACATTGAATGATTATTTTTGGATATATTTGTGTCTGTGATCACCTGTTCTTTAGTAATTGAAGATACTCTGACCCAAGGTTTTCTCCAATTGTTATTTTCAATATTTATTAATTTGTTTGCTTTAATATTTGATTTTGTTAACATAAAATCCCCCTTTTATCTTTTTAATTTTACTTTAATTGGAATAGAAACAATTGATTATAAGTCTCTGTGGAATCGACCTGAACTTATCGCTAGTACAGTAGTGTTTAAATTCAGTAATTAATTTTGGTGTTTACGACACACATCACTCATATTTAAGTAATTATGTAGTTGTATTATTATTATGATTAATGAATAATTCATTACTTAATTAATAACATTTTTGTTCATGTCAGCAAGTGCTATAAGTCTCTTAATTATGATAAATATGATTTTTACTCAAAGTTTTTTTCAATTTTTATAGTTAAATTGATAAAGTATCTAATAAATAAGCATATCCTGAAGCTTCATTAAAAAATTATATATTTTTCTATAAATTTATGTCAGTCCTTTTGTATTTTTATCGATATCGATATTTCCATATTTTTGACCCTCGATATTTTCGTCGATACTGATATTTTCATCTTTGGTTGGAACATCCAAAACCACTAGAGCTTTGCTTCCAATTTTCTCTTGATCTATACATTCTGTAAATTTTTGCAATCTAGAAGGAAAAAATATAACATATCCCACTGAATGCCTAATAACAACAATTGAGCCATGTAATTCTTTAAAGCCTTTGGATACAATCAAGTTAACAATATGATCACAACATCGAACATGTAAAAATTCACCATCCAAAATGCAACTTTTCCAATGAATCATCTTCTTTTAAGATAAGTAACTACAGAATTATTTGCACTTGCATTATCAAGTGTTATTGTAAACACTTTCTCAAGACCCTAATCATGCAAACAAATCTCAATTACCTTCTCTAATGTCTCTCCTTTATGGTTAGCAACCACACAAAAGTTTAAGATTCTCTTATGCAACATCCATATATCATCAATAAAATAGGCCGTCAAAGCCATATAACTTACATTTTGAATGGAAGTCCATGTATCAGTAGTGAGACTAACTATTTGATGTTTTGAAATAAACTAGACTTTAGGGCCAATTTTTCATGTAAATATAATTGATAAATATCTCTTACAATAGTTCTTCTAGATGGAGGATCAAACTTTGAACATGCAACACCACAAAAATGTCTAAACCCATGACCCTCTATAAAAACTATCATCTTGACACATGCCATCCTACATGACTCCTTATTAAATCCTGTAGCTACAAGATTACCCAATCCATTATCACCGGCCTTTCTCTCAAAAGTTAATGTTTTATGCTTCTTTTCCTCTACCCTATATGAATATTTCTTACACTTATCAGATGATTCCTCATCGTACTAGTGCAACACATTTAGAATTGCAAGTATAATCCTTACCGTAATATTTTCATTCACATCTAGGGTCATCGGGCTCACTATATTCTATTTTGACATAGTGATCCCATACATCGGATGTTGGCCTAGAAGGTGTTTTTTTTTTCCTAATGAGGTTCGGAGATGGAGTGTAGTTTGTTCAGAAAGTGTATGCTTTGATGGTGATTTTGGAGTTTGAGAATGAGCACTTACATCTAGTAAAGAATTGAAAATAAAGAACTGCAACACATAGAAAGAAAAAATAGAAATAAAAAACAAATATATAAAAAATAAAGCGATACTTTGAAATCCAATAAAAGCGAATGCATATATTGAAATCCAATAAAACTGAATCAATTCCCTGCCATAATTAAACTAATTTTATTTGTAAATGTCATCTTTTCTAAACACTTTCTAGCCGTCCAAACACATAAAGAGATTTTTTGATCCTAGTCCTAAAAGAAGTAAAAATTTAGTACATATAATTTTAAGCCCACTACAAAAACATAAATTCAAACACAGATCTCCTACTCTAACAAACTAACAACTTGTTTAATTACCCATATTTTCAAAACCCTTATATAAATGTATAGATGTAGACATATACATACAAATACTTATGTTCAACATATGCTGAAATAAAAGGTTTACCAAAGAACTAACCTGCGGCTGCGGTGACTAGTGCGGCGTGGAGAAGTTGGTTCATGCTTGATTGGTGTGGTGCCGGTGAAACTCAATGGTGAGGAGAAGTTGGTCCATGCCTGATTGGTGATGCGACAGTGATTGGTGCAGCAATGGTAACTGGTGCGGCAGTGGTGATTGAGCTGCTGGTTGGTAAATCGACTTTTCCTTAGGTAGCCACTAGGCTGCTGGATCAGGTTGGGGGGGGGGGGAGGAATCGGAGAAGCAGAGAGGAATAAGGGTTTTTCTTCAAATAAAATTGAAATTTAATTAGGGGCAATTGAAGATGGAAAATCAACAGCTGAGGTTTCATCACAGGGGTCAAAAGTGATGTGGCATGACATCTTAACATAACTTATGATGGTCAGTTCAGTCCGATCGACTCTTAAGTATTAATGAACAATAACTAGCCACCGAACCAAACCTAACCAGCCAATTTTTGCTACTGTTACAACCGAATCGACATACCGACCTAGGCTTAACCAACATGAACTGGCCAGTTCAATTTGGTCTAGCTGGTTTGCTCAGCTTGTTCGGTAAAATGCCCACTCCTAATCTCTATCATGTACTTTTCCCAGTTTGGGCATAGACCTTTACCATGAATAGGTGTGCAATAAATAAATAAATAAATAAGTACTTCGCCACATGGTAAAGGCCTCTGCTTAAATTGAAGGGATACAAGGCACATAAATTTTTATTTTAGTTTTGTAATCCCCACCTATTTAAGCGAGCTCCCATGGGAGAAGTGTACACACACTGAAATAATGTACACAGCTCAATGGAATGGGCCACCACATATAGAGACAATTTTTTAGTCTAGACAACCCCTTCCCATGGGAGGTGTACACAAAAAAAAAAAAAAAAAAAAAANNAAAAAAAAAAAAAAAAAAAAAAAAAAAAAAGTACTTCGCCCTATGGTAAGGCCTTGGTCCAAATTGACAGTGGTACAACACACATATAAATCATATAGATTTTTCAAATTGAATAATATTATCTATAATTTGTAGTACTTTTTCATAATGCCAAAATATGTAAGATATTCATATTTTATTCTTCATAATTCATAATATTTTTTCATAAAGAAAATTTTTTATTTATAATGTGTAAAATTGTCCACAATCCACATGTCTAAAATGCATAAATATAGCCCATAAAAAATAATACTCATCTATACGGAGTAGAATTTGTTTTAAAATTTTAAATTTTGTTTAAATATTTAGCCACATGGCACACTTCCATTTATTAGTTTATTTTAAAAAAATTATAAAATATTATTGAGATCCAGGTCCAAAAGTTAAGTTTAGTTCTATCAATTTATTTTTCACTTCCCACGTATTTCTCTCTCCTCAAACAAGTAATAACCGGTAATTTTTTTTTGTCTTTTTATTTCTTGCCACATGTCGACTTTGTGGGTGGGAAATGCTTGATTACATTAGTAATATTATCCATATGGATAATACTGTAGCCTAACCATTATTACGCATACACGTATTATAATACAAAAGGATGATAATGGCATTTGGCTGGAAAACAGGAGGTCAATTGATGATTTTCTCATTGGTAAGTTTTCAGATTTGTTTAAATCTGAGATTGTGGTTGACTGCCCGATTTGGAATGAACTAATCCAAACTGTTATCACACCTATGGAGAATAATGCCATTATGGCTATTCCCTCTACTGATGAGATTTGGAATGTGGCTTGCTCTTTTAATCCTATCAAAGCTCCAGGCCTTGATGGTTATCCAACCCATTTCTTCCAAAAATATTGGAAAACCGTTGGGCCTAATGTGGTGAAAGTTGTGTAAAAATTTTTTTTATAGGGTTTGATCCTGAAAAGTGTTAGTAGCTCATCTGTCATTCTTATCCCTAAAGTTAAGTAGACTTCATTTTTCAAGCAGCTGCCTCCCATCAGCTTGTGTAACACGTTGTACAAGATCATCACAAAGTTGATTTCTCTCTGTGAATCAAACCTTTACTTGATAGGTTGACATCTCCAACACAGGCCTTTGTCCCAGGGCGTTGGATTGGAGAGCACTCCATTTTGGTCAATGAAATCACTCATACTATGACTAAAAAGAAAAGGGGCAACGGTTTGGTTGGGATTAAGCTCGACATAAGTTGTGCCTTGATCATATTGAATGGAGGATCCTTAGCAAAATTCTGCAACAGTTTGGCTTTTCTTGCAAAGTGGTTTCCCTTATCATGCAGTGTGTGGATATGGAATCAATGGCCCTCCTTTTAAAAGGCTTCTTTCGAGAATATTGTTTAAATTGGAGACTGATAGGAAAATTCAAGGTGTTAAGTTAGGGAGAGTTGAACCTTCAATCTTTCATCTCTTCTTCACAGATGACGGCATGATCTTCTGCAGAGTTGATACAGATAATATTACAGCAATTGATAAATGTCTCAACCAATATTGCAAGTGGATAGGTCAATCGATAAACACGGCCAAATCTAGAATACTCTTTTCCAAAAACACATGTGGAGCGACCAAAGCGGCGATTTTACAAATTCTTAATATGAAAAAGTTGGCAAAGGATACAAAATACCTAGGAAACCCGCTGCATGTTGGTATTAACAAGGCTAAAGCCTTCGATGACTTGAGGATCTAGATTGAATCCAAGATGTAGGGGTGGAAAGCTAACCTCCTCTCTCAAGTTGGAAGGAGCACTCTTATCAAATCAGTGGATTTTGCCATGCCAATTTACTCTATGGCATGCTGCAAGTTCCCTTTGAATTGGTGTCGAGGCATTGATACCTTGGCAAGGAAGTTCTTATGGGATGGTAAAATGAAGGACAAGAGAGTTATGTCTCCTTTAGCTTGGAGGAAAGTTTGCTCCCCTAAACTATGTGGTGGTTTGGGGCTTCGAAAATTTGAAGATATGAACCTTGCACTACTGTGCAAGCTCGGGTGGGCTCTGGCTGCAGAGGATGGGAAGCTTTGGAGTAGAGCTGTGAAAGCCAAATATTTTCCTCACACTAAATTCTTCAACTGTAAAAGGAAAACTCTTGACTCATGGCATTGGGCATTCTGAGTACTAAACCTATTATAAGAAAGGGTTTTTGCTGGCGTATGGGTATGGGAGACTCAGTGGACTACTGGAAGGATCCCTGGATTCCCCAAATTCATTCCTTCCTTCCTCAGCTGAGATCCCTTAACTGCCTTGAAATGTGTGGCATGGTTTTCTCCTTCGTTGATAATGAAGGTAAGTGGAATGATGTGACGCTAAGGAACCTGTTTGACAATAATACAGTGATCAATGCCAAGAAAATTTTCTGGTCTGAAAAAGATTCAGAAGACACGACTATATGGCTACCCTCTTGCTCTGGCCACTTCTCGGTTAAGTCAGCATCGGCAATTATCAATCCTTGCAATGAGGATGCAAACAAATGGTGGAAGTTTCTTTGGGCCAGTAAGATTCATGAGCGACTCAAATTCTTTATGTGGAAGCTCTCCAATGAGTGTCTTCCCAATTTAGTTTGGCTTAAAATTTGTAATGTCATCACTTTCTCGGTTGCTTGCCTTCATGGATGCCATACTAACGAATCCCTCTGCCATCTGTTTTTCTCCTGCCACATGGATAAAGCATTTTGGTTTGCCTTTTCATGGTGCATCCGGTGGGAATAAATCATGTCAAATAATGTCATGGACCTTCTCATTTGTCTAATGTAGCCAGGAAGGCATCTGCCAGTCCATACTGATGATCAAGGAAAGTTCTTCTTATTTGCTTGTTTAACCCTTGACCTCATTTGGAAAATTAGGAATAAGCTTGTGTTTGATGGATTGCCTTTCATTTTGGAGGATTCTGTTAGGATGTTTTATTGTAAATGGAATGAATTTGCAGAGTCTTTGGGAGGTTCCATGCCCTTTCATCCTCTTATGGCCCCTGCTACTCTCGGATGGATCAAGCCACCATCAGGCTCAACAAGGATGCCTCAATTCGTAATGGCGTGGAAACAGTAGTTGTTGCTGCAACGGACTGGATGGGTGTTGTTTGCAGTGTTTTGGTGTGTTTATGGATGCCATTAATGTGCCAGCAGCTGCTGAGGCTTCTCCGATTTTGAGAGCTACAAATGTGGCTAAAAAGGGAGGATGGCCAATAGTGTGTTTCGCGAGTGAGGCTAAGGTTATCATTGAGAACCTTAACCAATCATGCAAGGAGCTGGCTCAGTGTTCCATTCAAAGCCTCCTTGATACATGCTGTTTGTGTGACTCTCAATCATTCTTTTGTTTGGACACCCAAAGAAAACAATAGGGCAGCTCATTGTATTTGCTCCTGGGGGTTTAATGTTTCTAACTTAGGTTGTATTTCTTTTAGCTTGCTGCCAAAAACAATTGTGTCTATTTTGAATCTTGAGAGTAGCCCTTCGGCTGGCTCTTGATTCTGGCTTTCAAGCTCTTTTCGTTAATATAACTCATTTTTCAGCCAAAAAAAAAAAGTTGGACCAACTGCTATTAAAAAAACTGTTCAATTAGGTACACAAACTGTACACCTATAATTCAACCAAAACAAAAAACATTGTACACCTATTAGTGATGACTGGTGACCAATTAAAATATTTTTACGAAGAAAAATAAACCATTTGTCTGCTACAAAAATAAAAGATGACCATTAACATATAGTAAAACATACCCAAAACCTGCTCTGCTTAAATTTCTATTGTAAGTTTGTAAACAATTTTGTTAAATTTTTTTTCCTCTCTCTAACCAAATTTTAAAGAGAAGTTTTTTTTTACTCAAACAATTAGATCTATAAATGAAATAACAATATTTATAAATAAAATAATATCGTCAATAAATGAAATAGTATTTTTCATAAATAAAGTAACAAATTAATATTATCTCATTAAAGACTTTGTTATTTCATTTATGAAAAATATCACATTATCACGAATTTTAGTAATGTTACTTTGTTTATAGACAATATTATTTTTGATAGGCATAAAATGTTAATATTTTTATGCCACTTTTTATATTGACTTTGAGCTAGTTTATAATTAATGTATTTTTTTATTTTCAATAAAAGAAAGATAAATGCTGGAATTACTGTATTTCTAAACAACCTTTACTGAGAAAATCATATCTGGAGCCACACTTATAATTTTTGTGCAATTATAGTTGCTAATGATTCCCTGATTCAATAGGCTTCAATGCTACAAAGTTTCATTGCAAATGGTTCGGCCAATTAGTGCCAGCTTGATTTACAAATTCATCAGTTGCGGCATATTTACACTGTCTCAAGAAAATGAGGATTTGAGTGTCTTCCTGATGTCCAAATTGTGCGATCAATATATTCCTGGAAAGCTAAGACACACACCTAACATTTGAAACAAAAATCACTGGATTCGGAGTTCATTTGGTCACCCAACGTGTACTTGAAATTTTCCTGATGGTCATTGAAGATAAAAAAGGAATGTTTTATGCTTACTAAGACTACCATTGTGATTGGACTGCCATGTCACCACATATCAGCCATGTGTCCAAATTTGCCACATCTCATGACACATGGAAGGTCAAATTATTTTAATTGGAATAATATTTGGGATAAAAGGAAGGGAAATTAGAAATTAATTATGATTCCTAAGAAGATAAGGAAAGTATCTCTATCCCTAATGTGAACATGAGACACAAATACATCCTTACCCTTGGTATGGCCAGCCATGTAGAGAATGTAGGAGTTGGTATTATGATTTGCATGCTATCTCCTATATTCTCTAGGTTTTAGAGGTACCTTAGGGTTAAACCTCTCATAAACCTTTCCTATAAAAAGATGAGTACCTTGAAGGCTAAAAAAGATCATCATCTTTTCAGCAGCCCTTTCCTTTCCTTTCCTTTGCTTCACCTCTCCCTCTTCTCTCTTCCTCACAGCAGAAAAGCTTTTCTTTTAGGTTTTTGTTCAATTTTTGTTAGTTAATTCATAGCAAAGTTGTGCTACAGAAAGCAAGGTACAAGGAGGTTCAGCCAAGCCATTGGAGGACTCAAACTTGCTACCTTGATCATAGTTTGGAGAAGCTAAGGATTGAAGTTTGAAGGATAAATTCCAGCAGCCATCAATATTGGATTTCATTCTTTTTCTCTTTTTTTTCTTGCTATTTAATTTATGTTATTTCTTTATTATTTGATGGATAATTTAGAAATCATGTGTAACTAATTTTTCTATGAGGATTGTGATGTAACCCTATTACAAGTATTTAGTTTTTAATGCATATTTAGTTTGATTCATGTTTAAAGGTTGATATTTTATTATAGTTCTTAATGCTACCATGAAAAGCTGGATTGATTAAGTATTTATATTGGCTTAGAAATAAGGGATATAATTATGGATGGACAATAAAATAAATGTTTATAGAAATATTACCTGGCTTAATGACAACTTTAAGAAGATCTTATTGGGTTTGCATGTCTTAGAGCTTCAATTTCCGTATTTAGATTAGAGATAATTAAATACGCTGTGCTTGCTAGATTAGAATACATTGATAAATCAACTTCTAGTCATTTGTGGTTAAAGGAGGGTTAACCTATGAATCTATATTGCATTAGGACTAAATATGAGTAATAGTGGTGAAGTCATGATCCTTGTTCTTTAAAATATGTGAAATCTTACTTGCTGCTTTGTCTCTAATTTTATTAGTGCTTTCTTAAATTGTTGTCTTGATACTCAACAATCACTAAAAAACAAATCTCTTTTATTTCTCAAAATTTAATTTACAATTGATTTATTTTTAAAACTAGAGACATTATTTCTCGTGGGATCGATATTGGTTTTCTTTTTAAAGAAATCCACTTTATTACTTGTTGATTCGTGCACTTGCGAGTTAATCTAAAATATACCACCATTTTAAAATATACAACAATTTTATTCACGGATAATGTTACCTTATTTTTTAATTATGTTATTTTATTTATAGAGGTTGATTATTTCAATACAACCATTTTAAATAGTTATACTGTAAAAATTCTTTGACTCATCTTCATAGTGGTTATGCCATTGAACTAAGCTATTATTTTATGATAAAATGATATTAGTCATCTTCTAAAGGCTGGAGGATGCGATGATATTTTTACTCTCGAATGGATTTGACAACGTATTATTTTATATTGTATTTATGTCTTGTCATATTGTATTCGTTTAAAAAAAATCCATTTAAATTCATTCTATTAAGCATCTATATTAAAATATGCAAATTTTAAATTCATTCATTAAATTATTATGTAACTCATTTAAATATTAAAATTAATTACAAAATTATTTAAAAAAAATAAAAAATATATACATGATTAATAGTTCATTTTCATACAAAAAATAGTTATAACTACAAAAATAAATATTATATTCAATCGATAATACAAAATTATATTAATATAAAAAATAAGAATAAATCCTTCGCATATGCTTAAGTTTTTATTGTTGTTCAAAAAAAAATACTCATATCATTTTACAAATCGAAAGTCCAATAAAAACTAAAATAACATATTTAATGTGTGTTAAAAAATAATAAAACACACACATAATACTTATATCTTTTTACAAACTAATAATAAAACTAAACTAAGATTGTTCGAAACAAATTAACAATTCATTTTTTTTTCTCCTAGGCTATGCAGCCCATGCTATAACAAGCTTCAATAAGATTTATTTTTATATTTTTCTTTTCTTTTAACTATATGAAGTTATGATAAATGCAAGGAAAAAAATAGTTTAAAAATAATGATATGGAAAATTTTCAATAAGATATCAAGTGACTTTTTGTTGGAGCTCATTGTAGCATGGTCTCTGAAACTCGTTTAAAAATTATTGAACTAACAATAATTCATAAACATATTTAATTTCAACCATATTTTCAATTCTCTAACATCTTTAACTATAACAAGAACAACTTCAAAACACTTCAAAAAAGTTATAATTACATATTATACACATTAAATAATTATATTTTTTTAAATAAATGAATAATTATCATAAGTTCTTTACCAAAAAAAAAAACCATTGTCATCAAGTTATAGACCAAAGTTTATATATATATATATATATATTGGAAAAAAAGAATCAAATTCAAAATCATTTTCCTAAAAAAACAATGTATAATGCATAAACACCCCTTACCGTCAAAGAAAAACTGTTAAAATTAACGATAGAAGGGTAATTTGGTAATTTAACCCTTCATGTCAGTTGATTAAGTGAAATGATAGTTTCCTCGAGCCGCGTAGTAAAGCTTCTTCAACAAGTTTTGTTCTTCTTCTTCCTTTGTTTAAAAAAAACACTTACACACCTAAGAGAAGCAACATTTTTGCGCCAAAATTCCTCCATTTCCACTGAACCTGTACGCCTAAACATTCTCATAAAACACTCGGTTGAGGCTGAAGAAAAAAAAGAAAAAAGAGAAGAAGAAGAAAAAGAGACTCGAAGCTGGTATTCCAAGCGAAAATGAAGCATAGCCCCATGTTTTTTTCTCATTTTGTTTTGAGTTTGTGAAAGCTTTTTAGGGTTTCCAAATCAGTAATCTTTCTCGAAAGCCACGAAGCATAACCCCATGTTAAGTAATTTCAAAATGTTTTTTCTGTGATTTTGAAGATTTTCTGGCATTCCTCTTCTATTGTTTTTGTAATTTTTAATTTTTTCGGAAAGATAATGGCTTTTGCTTTTGGGTTTACACTAAAATCCCGAGTGAGAATCCCTTTTTTTTTAGTGTTTAGAGTTTTTTTATTCAATAATCGATTTCATCATTTGATTGCACCCACTGGAAGTGGCTTTCGGGAAAGATTTTTTGGCATTCCTCTTATTTTTCTTTTTCTATCTGATTGTTGCATTTTTAAAAGTTTTTGGATCCCAAAAATTCAGATGTGCACATATTATCTCTGTGGTGTTAAAGTTTAAATTTTTCTTTTGTTAACTCAAATGTGTTTACTAAGAGTGATAGTTTGTAAAGTTAACTCAATCTTTACTTTCTTTGGTTTATAGATTGCACTTATTGGAGTTGGTTTATAGAGTGCATTCATTAAAGTCGAGGAGAAAGCAGTCTGTTGCAGTGAAAGATTAGTTAATTTTTTTTAGTGTTAAATATGTTGAATATTCATTGAACTCAATCTATTTTCATTAAAAATGTTGAATATGAATTGACTCATGGTGCTTTCATTCATGAGTCATGGTTCAATGTTAGTGTTTAGTGTTTATAAGTGACTGAATGCATTTAGTGTGCCAATGCATAATGAAAATGATGAGATACTGTTAAAGCTTATGGAATTGCATATATTGTTTGGCTTCCAATGCAATATTGTTTTGTCATTAAGTGTTTATGGAAATGCAATTGCATTTTGTTAGTAACTGTTTATGGAAATGCATATACTATTTTGTTATTTATTGTTTTATGGAAATTGTGTTACTGTTTTGTTATTGTCAAATAATGTTAATGCAGATAATGTATGTGTTGGTTATCTGTTTTTGCAATGAGGCAATGACAAGTTTGTTTTGTTATTGTTTGAGTATGTAAATGCAAATACAGATAATATATGTGTTGGTTATATGTTAAGTGTTTGATGATGACTGAATTTTTAAACTTGTCTTTGTTTTGACATCTTTTAGGTAGTCATGGAGACATTTCTTATTATGGTAGACTTCTTAGGGTGCCAATATGGCCCAATTGAGATTGAGGCAGATGAGTTGATGCGGAACCCCAAGCTTAAAGAAACTGTAATCCCAACACACAAGATGATATGGAACAAACCCTAGGTAAAAACCCGCCCTATAGCACCTCTAGATAACAATTGTATCTTGCAACACTAATTAGAAGGCAAAGAATGAAATTGAAATTCGCCACAAAGTAAATACCTTTGATAAGAAGATCAATTCCCAAATGCAACAAGTAGAAGAAGAACTATCCTCACTTGGAACACACAAGTCTTTTTGAAAGCAAAAATAGATTCTATATAATCAATAATCAAACTTGTCTCTTACAAGCTAGTAACCCCCCTTTATATAGAGACTA
>QANX01004256.1:107972-121115 GCA_003254975.1 Ochetophila trinervis | reverse complement strand
AAAAGTCAAATTCTGCATTTTTTATTTTAAAATTTTAATATAGATAATTTATTAAAATTATGATAAAAATGTGTGAAAATATAAATTTTGAAAAATCGGTTGGAGATGCTAGTTGTTATTGGAGTTGAAGTTATCAAATTCTGAAAATGGATGCAAAACTAACACGAAAGCTGTAATTAAAACCCCATATATAGTACAAATTAGTTGAATCGACGGAAATGAAAAGGAAAAAAAAAAAAAAATTTCCCCCTTCTTCTTTAAAAGATGGGAAATGACAGTGTGACAGAGATGAGCAACATTATCATTTACACAAGGACCCCATATTCAGCCCTTGCAACTTGGATATATGTATGCTTGTTAAATCTTTACTATTAACGAAAAGGTACAAACAAAAAGGTACAAAATGCTCTCTCTGTGTGTGTAGGCTATTAGTTTTGTTTAAAGTCTGAAAGCTATATATATAAATATATGTATATATTGAAGAAGAAGGTAAGAGAACAAAGGGTTCTGAAACTACAGTAAAAGAAATCAGCCATGGCCATTATTACTAGGTGGGTCGCATTCCAAAATATCTACTGCCTAAAATATTTAGCCATTGCATGTGACCTTCATAGCTCAGCAATGGCGGACCCCTACTATATAAATTGTGGGCACGTTATCGAACTAAAAATTGTGGGCACGTTATATTCATACTTATATATATGGAGGTTTTCAGACTTTACTATATAATTTATTTGTCATGCAATGTACTTGTTTTCTGGGTTTTAGTAATTTTAAACTAATATGCTGTTACATGGCTTAAGTATAATCATGCAATTATTATTCTATGATTACTATAAAATTTACTCCGATAATGTAATAATAATGATCATTGTCACCGACATATGCATGATATTATGTTTGCCAACTAATCGAGTGATTTTTTAATGGAATTTCTAATTTCAAAATAAGATAATGATGACAAACCCCTTATTAGAATAATGTTTTTACTTTTTAATCATATGGAGACCAAAAATAGTTCATTTTTATTGCAACATGCTTTTTGTTAAATAGGAGAACAAGAAAGTTGGAATTATTTTTTTTTCTTTATCAATTTACTAATATATATATATATATATATATATATATATATGAGATTCAAAATTTCACAAACTAGCCAGAAATTTAAATAGTTTTATGCATTTTTCTTTTCTAACTAAGATTGCAAAATATCGATCGTTATGCATAGAATAAAAAGGGCTCTATATATGAATAAATAATAAAAAAGAGAAAGAGAGTGACACTTATAAAATTTACTTCTATATGGATAAAAATGAAACTAAACTGTTAAATTAAATAAAATTAAATTGTCAAACTCAGTTTGATTTGAATTTCATTTATTAATTTATTCAGTTTAGTTTGCAATGCTAAAAAATTAATTATTTTCAAATTAATCATTTTTTGATTTGAGTTGGAGTTTGAAAAAAAATTAACTCACACTTCATCTAAACCCAAAAAATACATGTAAAAAAATAATAAAAAATAAATATTAATAAAAATGTAAATATTTGTGGTTTGCTTGTAGATTTGTAGTTCTAGCTATTTTACAATCAAATTAATTTTGTTTTGTAATTTGATATAATCAGATTGTGATTTTATATATAATTTTATTTATTTATTTTAGTTGTATTTTATTTATTATGTTGATATTTCACTTGATTGTGATGTTTTATTAATTTAAGTTTAGTAAGAAGAAAAAAAGTTGTAATTGTTTTAGGAGAAAAAATCATTTTGGGCCAGAATTAAACTTCAATTAAGACCCACATAAAATACTAATTTTTAGCCAATCCAAACCCATCTAAACTTATAAAAAATAATTTAATTTGGTTTGGTTTTATCAGTGTTATCGTTTTTGTTTTAGATTAATGATTTAAAAAAAATTAAACTCATTAGTTTAGTTAAAAGTTGTTCAAAAAATTAAACCAATCCTAACTGAGCCAAAATAATAGAAGGATAAAATAAAAAATAAAAAATAAAAAATTGAGGGTGTAGTAACGCCTTAGGTAGTTGAAATGAAAAGGAATTTATAAATTTTGATTAGTGAAGAAGACAGCTAGCCAATCAAATCTAACAAACAGTATATAAAGTCTTAGGATTTGGGTTTAAAAAAAAGATTCATACATTCATTAATTAATAGGCACAAAATAAAAATACTAATATATTATTAAAGCTTTTCATGAAATCACTTTGCACAATCACATTAATATAAGAGACAACTTTTTATTCATCTAGTATTTTAATTTGGTATTATAAGCCGATCCATTCATAGATTTCCGTGAGCAAAAGTTCAAGTTTATGGATGTACAGTGAACATTAACTTATGAAGTCATAGCTTTTTGGTTGCCCATTTCCTACTTCAATTTGCCTAGCCAATTTTGGCATTTCTTAATTTTCTTTCCACCAGACCTTTCACCTAATTATGTTTGGCTAATATATTAAGGCTTACTAATTAATACATGAGTAATATTGCTTGTTATTTGTTTAAGCTTTTTAAAGTCAAATTTAATTGTTCAATTATAGACGTCGTTATGTGGCGACTGATGAATATTTTTGATAATTAGGTTATGGAAACAACAAGAAAGACAAATTAAAAAGAATTAATCTAATTGAAGCTTAGATTTTGGAATTATTAAAAAATAATTATTTTTGCCTTCTTTTCCTCATCAACGGTACTAGTAGTACTTGATATTGTTGATTATTATTATTATTGTACTTAATAGCTACAATTATCTTATCTATATTTATCAAATGCATTTAACAATATTGTTTTCATGACATATATTATTTGTCATCTTAAAAACAACAACAATTCAATTAATTATTAACTTATTAAGTATAAAAAACGTGTGATCATATATTATAAGGTACAAGGTGATCAAAGAAAGTTAATTTCTTTAAAATTTGAATTTATAAAAAAAAATAATATTATTTTCCTTTAATTTATTAAAACATTATT
Source organism: Ochetophila trinervis (assembly GCA_003254975.1). Lineage (NCBI taxonomy): Eukaryota > Viridiplantae > Streptophyta > Magnoliopsida > Rosales > Rhamnaceae > Ochetophila > Ochetophila trinervis. Next base: position 118,120 of record QANX01004256.1, on the reverse strand, counting down.
GAATTTATTTGATTTTGAAATCTGCTAACCGTCCATGCATAAACTCCATTATGAATCATGAAATAGTGGTTGCTTCAAATAATAAAAGGGCTTTCTACCAAAAATAAAATAAAATAATAATAATAAAAGGGCAGGCCTTGGTACTTAATGGGAATCAATACCCTTCACGTGGGAGTCACGTGCAATTTTACAGCAAAATCCAAAAAGAGAATTCCAAAAACAAAACGGCGCCGTAGGTGCACAAAGAGAGGAGCTAAACGGCGCCGCTTGAAAGTTAGCGACTAGCAAGTTTGCTCTCCACTTCCCGTTTAGTTTAAGATTTGGAAGGTTTCGTAATTGTCCCGAAAGACAGGGACAAGAGCCACGTGGCGTTGCGCGGTCGTTTTCGCTTGGAAATTGTTTTGAAACGTTAGTGTTACGGCAATATTTAAGGGGGTAAAAAGAACTGTGAAAGGGTGACGTGTCTTTCATTTATTATTTTCATAAATTGCTCTTCCCTCTTTGTCTCTCTGAAACTTCATTCTTTCTCTTCTCTCCTCCTCTCTCTATCCCTCTCTGTCTAAAAGTCTCTCTCTCTTGGAGGACTTTCTGTTACTTTCTCACAGCTAGGGTTTCGTTTGCTTTACTTCAAAATCTGAAAAGGAAGCTTCACCGGTACGGTTCCAATTCTCAAATCGCATATTTAAATTCCTTATTGGTTTTGATGCAATTTTATTCGTTTTGTTTATTTTTCGCTTTAGGAATGCTGATTTAGTATGTCTTTCGGTCTTGGTTTTCTCGGCGTTTGGTTGCCAGGAAAGGTTGGCAAAATGACGGAGAATATAGATGTGAATGTTTTGTTTTGGATTTTTGATATGGAAGAAACAAAATTGACTAATCCAAAATGTTGCGCTAGGCTCAGTTCGGTGGAGTTTATTATTCCTCAGGTTCCATATGTAGAAATTTCTGACATTCGTGTCATTATTTCATATGTTTTGGTTCGTTTCCTCGGTAACCAAACAGAGCGTTGAGGATTTGGATAGATTTGATGGTTCTGGTGGTTTTGAAGTTTGGATGTTTAGCAAGTTTGTTTGTTCAGTTCTCGTTTATTAACTTCTAAGGTACTGAAATTGGAAAACCGTTTTTGAATTTTCAGCTTAACATGATGTTGGAGATGTGAAAGGAAGAAAATCTTTTCTCTATCTATCTCTCTCTTTTATTTTTTTATTTTTTTATTCCTTTGTTATCATTGCAGCAGACTAGGGGAAGCAAATTCACCTAAAATTGCAATATCAGAGGGATCAATGGTGTAATGCGGGATAGAAAAGAAGATCACATTTCTTTGCATGCATATGGTTCTACTCCAAAGAATGGTTGTTATGATAACAATGAAAACAGAAATGACGATTACGAGCATGGCTAATAATGTTCATAACTGATGATCTGATATTTAGAGGAATCATCTGATGTATTTACTGTAAATAGATGTGCCCTTTTATGCATTTTGTAGAAGTGGATTTAAAGGCTTAATTAATTATTACTTGTGGAATATGGCTATTGCTGGTCTGCACAATGTTTCTGTGCTTGATTCTTCTTTCCTTAGGGAATCTCATGCTCAAACACCTAGGCGGATGAGTGAGGAAGCGGTAAACACCCGGGCATCCTCACTCCTACAAATGTGGAGAGAGATCGAGGATGAACATGTGGTGAGTCATGCCCAGGAAAGAATCAGGGAAAGATTGTTTCAACAAAGGACTGATGAATTTGATCTCTCAAGGACAGATGCTGCTGAAAGCCATGGGAGTGAACATACAGTTGATTTGGAGGATGTGAGTTTAGGTGAGAATGAGTGCAGCACATGGTCTGAAGGTCAACCTGGGTTACAGAATGAACACGCGGTATCCAGTAATTTTAATAGTGAGCATTCTTCTGATTTTGGTGAAGTTGAGAGGGAGAGGGTAAGGCAAATATTCCGTGAGTGGATGAATACTGGTGTACGTGAATGTACATCAAGTGTTTCTCATATTACTAATAACCCTTCAAGGGCAGAGTGGCTTGGTGAAACAGAACAGGGGCGAGTAAGGGTTATAAGGGAGTGGGTACAAATGAACAGTCAGCAGAGAGGTGCTTGTGGCAATGGCAGAGAAGAGCAACCTGCTGAACTTGGTAGTCAAATTGAACGAGTGCGTGATGGATTGGTTGTTAACCAGAATGGAGGTCGAAATGAACATAGTCGGAGGGGAATTCGTAGACTGTGTGGTAGGCAGGCTTTGCTTGATATGTTAAAAATGGCTGAGAGGGAAAGGCAAATAGAACTTCAAGGATTATCTGAGCATCGGGCTGTATCCAATTTTCCTCATCGGAACCGCATTCAGGTTTTTGTGCTGGAAATTTTTCATTTTTTCTATTACCATAAATTGTTATCGTTGCATTGCTTTTGGTTTTTCTATCTTAGCATACAAGCTTTGTAGCTTTTGGCCACTTGTTGGGTTTTTCAAAATGTTAAGAGTTGGCTCTACAATTTTATTTTAGTGAATTTTTATGATATTATTAAATGCTAGGGAATGGGCCACAGACAGAGGGCTTCCACTGAATTAAAATTTGTTTTTATCCATTGACCCTTTAGTAATTCAATAGAGATACAAATTTAGTTGCTTTTAGCAATTGAATGATCTTATAATATATCAATTTTTATGTGGTTTAATTTTTTGAAATTAGTGGTACTGTTGTCTGCTTTTGAAGCCTATTAAACCTTTTTCCTAAGTCATTATAATTCAAGACAACAGTATAGTTCTTATTTTATTTTTTTAATTTTTTTTGTGCGCAGTCATTACTTAGAGGTTGGTTTTTGCGAAATGGAAGATTGATTGACAATGACAAACCCACTTCTGTTGCTGAAAGTGAATTAGGCTTACTGAGGCAAAGGCATACAGTATCTGGTTTGAGGTAGTTTTCTTTTCTCCTTACAAAATGGAAAATATATATTTTATCTTCTTGTGAAGTACTTTCTGCTCACAACTTGTCTTAGTCCTTTTGATGTTTCTTTTTTGGTTGTAATTTTAAGCTATATCCCTTTATTTCTTGGGTTGTTTTGCAAGGAGAATATTTTATTAGTGTTTGCATTGTTCAGTAATTACGTGCATGGTGTACCCATACTATTGATTCTATTTTGCTTTTAGATGGTTTATTGCAACTTAATTTTATGTTTATAAACAATCTTCATTCCTAGAGTGTTTATGGCATGATATTAGACAGTCTGTAGTAGTAGCCAAAAGGATAAAATGGTTTTTCCATCTTCAGCATTACACAGATGCAGCAGGATAAATTGAATGTAAAATTTTGCCAATGTTCTTTCCTTGTAAAAGCTTTGTAAAGTTGTATTTGATTTTTGCTGGGGTTGACCATGAGAGAATAAGAGAAACAAAGATGAGAAATTTTCAATGCTATAGGTGTGATTGAGATATAAATCATTGTTGACAACTTGACACGTAACAGAACTGACATAAAATCTTGAGTTGATTTTTCACACTACAGGCATTACTGAGTACATTCACTTCTAAGTCTGAATTACATCAAAGTTATTGTCATAACTGTTTGGCTAAATTTTAACTTGGATTTTGTGTTTTCGTATTATGCTTAGCTAAATCAGAAAATGGTGTCTATAACATTACATATGCATGGATATATAATGATGTCTCGAGGTGTTTGATTTATCTATATATAAGAATATAAGACATTCAATGTGGCAATTGTTCATACTGTGCCTGGGGTGAGAAGGACATGTATTATGCCTTTTCGCACTGTCATTTTGTTTTTCTTTGTTTTATGCATCATAGTGTCTTAAAACGTTGAAATATCCTTAATTTGGGATGTTTTATTTTCTTCTATTGTTTCTAGCGGGCAGAATGCAACTGTGATACCCATGTGATTATATCATGCCTTTTTTTGGTTACTCATATCCATGCTTCTTGCATAAATATGTAGACTATTTGAAGACTTATAGAATCTCTTTCCTTTTTTTTTTTCATAGTGAATAATCTCTTTCCTTGCTCTACATTATTATAGTCCGTTCAGAAAGAAGTGTGTCATTTGTTTATTTTTTATTATCTTCACATTCATTAGCATGTTTTAACTGTTTCTTTAAAACAGGGAAGGGTTTTTCTCCAGAATGGACAATTCTGTTTGTGTTCAAGCAAGCAGCCTTTCTGATACATCTAACAGTGACATTAATGGTAATAGAAGTGAAGCAACTGAAGATAATAACTTTCATGAGGCTGTAACTGATTTGTGTGCACGGTCAGTGCATAGTTATGAGGCAAGTGACGACCAAACACATGACAGCTATGGAGTATCAGGTGGTAGTGATGATTTAGGAGGCAATATGGTTGAAGATACGGATTCACAATCACTAGAATCTAATGCTCATGTAGAGGGATGGCATGAACAAGTTCCAGATAATGTGGTTGGAGAACGACAATGGTTAACCAGTGCTGAAATTGTTGAAAGGATAGATGGTAGTGAACCGAACATGGTTGGAAGCTCACAGAGAGATACTGTTGATGAATGGGCCCATGAAACTCTGCAATTTAATGTTGAAGAACATATGAATGAGCAAGAAGTCAATTATGTATCCAATGAGCAATCTGAGCATCTTGCGGAGGAAACTCTCTTCCATGGTCTATCTGATCGCGTAGATAATATAGAAGGCAACAGGCATGATGATGATATAAACTGGCAGCAATCTGCTTCTCACTTGCAACAGTGGCGGGATGAAGGTTCAGAGAATGGTGAGAGAGACTGGGAGCAAACAGTTGTTGAATATACTGCAACTGGGTGGGTAGAAAATACAGATACGAATCATCAGGAAAGTAATCATTTTGAATGGACTATGGGGAATGAAGATAGAGAGAACAGTCATCCGCAAGAAGCTCCTGAAGAGTGGCAAGAAGAAAGCGGTTTCCATGAGGCTGTGCAGAATTGGTTAGAAGAAGAGCCATCTGATCTAGAAACCCCTCCAGCAAGGCAGGCTGATACATTTTACTTCCCTGATGATGATAATGTTAATAGTGTGGAACTCAGGGAATTACTCAGCAGGTATGAAATTCTTCTGCTTCGGGTTTTTGCTCTGAGCCTCTTGACTCATTTAGATAAGCCTTTTACATGGATTTTTTGCTCTTGATGCAGAAGAAGAGTCTCTAATCTTCTTCATAGTGGTTTTCGTGAGAGTCTTAACCAACTGATACAATCATATGTGGAAAGGCAAGGTCATGTTGCTTCAGATTGGGAGCTGCATGGCACATCCCCTTCTCCTGCATCTGTAGAACAAGATCTGGAGCAGATGAATGGCGATCCAAATGAGGGTCAGGGGAATCCTGTTGATAGTCATCCCCTTTCTCTGCCTTCGCAGCCAATACATTCTTTGCTGCCTAACTGGGACCGGGAGTCACAGCATGATAATTGGACACCGCATGACATGCATCAGCGACTGGGAATTGTATGTCAACTTTTTCTTACAGCTTGTTTAATTTTTACAAATTGTATTTGTAGTGTAAATCTTCACTTTTACCATATTCTTAATTGTTAGCTTTGTTTTATTATTCATTAAATTCTTAGAAAGGAAAATATTAGGTAAAGTTTTTAGTCCATTCTTTTTGTAGTGAAATAAATCCAGTCCTCATACATGTTCAATTATCTAAACAGTTGGGCCTACCTAAATGTTTAGTTTGTCTCGAGTTATCTGCCTTGCTATATTTTTACCCCCTCTTTTGCGGGTAGCAATGCATTTACTTAGGTGCAAAAATCTTCATATTTTGTCTTGAAAATGCTTTTATTGTCATTTAAATTTCATTTAAATTGAACCAAATTTTTGTTTCCTTGCAGGAGTGGGATATCGTTAATGATTTGAGGATTGACATGGCTAGGCTTCAGCAGAGGATGAATAACTTACAAAAGATGCTAGAGGCCTGCATGGATATGCAACTTGAGTTGCAGCGTTCTATAAGGCAAGAAGTTTCAGCTGCCCTGAATAGATCCTCTGGTTTCCAAGGTTAGGATTTATATACTTTTGCCATTGACCCAGTACCCGATCTCTTCTACTAACATAACAATTATAACCTTCAGAATGGGAATATCTTGCACTGGTCTTTAGGAATAAACAATTTTTATATGTACATGTACATGAAAGTATTTTTCCACTTCCAAAGTTGATTTAGGGGGGCCATTTGTACTGTTGCAGGACTGTGTGAGGACAGTTTGGCAGAGGATGGATCTGAGTGGGATCATGTAAGAAAAGGAGTTTGCTGTATATGTTGTGACAGCAATATTGATTCTTTACTGTACAGGTAAACTTTCAAACTGAGTACTCCTAGATTTACGAAAAATTAAATACTCATAATTGTTAAAAAATTTCGGGCATGTTTTAGTTTGTAACTTGGTTTTACATTTGGTGCTTGTTTCAGATGCGGGCATATGTGCGCGTGTTCAAAATGTGCTAATGAATTGGTTGAGAGAAGAGGGAAGTGTCCAATGTGTCGAGCACCCGTAATTGAGGTGATCCGTGCTTACTCTATTCTATAATCAAAACTAAAACTAAAAAAAAAAAAATGGAGGAAATCGGATTTGACACCTTAGGCTTCCCAGGTTCTTGCTCTTGGACCTTTCCATGTTTTTTTTTTTTAATTTTCTTTTTTTCTCTCTTGACCGACCCTGTTTCTTCTTGCTATGATTTCTTATGTATCGAGTGTATGATTGAAATAACAATTTTATAAATTTTTTATTCTGATCTAATAAAGTATTGAGTGAAAACAATGCCCTAGTTACGTTTTCAATTACTTGTGGAGGCTATTTATTTCTTGCCCTTTTTGTTTTTTTAACGTAGGAAAAATAAAAGAGAAACAAAAAATCAACTGTTTCCTATGCTGGACCAGTTAACCGTTTACTTTTATGATACGCAGTTCTTTGATACTTTTTTTGTATTCATTTTATTTCCACACCGAATGCATATTTATTAAATATTTTATAAAAGAAAATATGACAGTAAAAAGAAAATAAGAATACAATAAATATATGGAAACGGTAAAATGTTGGGGGGGAACAAAACATTTGAAAACATTGAGATAGACGTACAAACATGGATATATATAACAAAAAACCCAACCTAAAACCTACAAAACGAAGCGAAACCAAAATGGAAGGGGCATCTAAATTCTAAAAATTAACACTAAAACCTACACAATAATTAAAACCACCTAGTTATGTTATTCTACATGGAACTGGGTCTCCACCAGTATGATTAGTGCACATGTAATTTGTGACAGCCTTAGTACCCTCAGCAATGGCATGCCTCCCAAGTTCACCAGGCAAAACCAGCCTGACAGCACCTTGAATTTCCCTGGAGGAGAGTGTGATCCTCCCAGTGTACTTGGACAATCTGCAAGCTTCCTCAGCCAGCCTCTCAAACATGTCGGTGATGAGATTGTTGATGATGGTCATGGCCTTGGATGATATAGCCATCCCAGGGTGTACCTGCTTCAGCACCCTGTATGCATACCTCCTGTATCCCATTCCCTGATCTCCACCTTCAAATCTTCTCTTCCTCCCTCTTCCTCTTCTCGGCCTCGACTTTTTCTTTCCATTTTTCTTCTCTTCAGCTTCTTGTTTTTGGACTTCTTCGCCATCACTCTGGGTTTTTTGGGTTTGGGCTTCTTCTTCTTCATGTGGGGGTTTTTGTTCTTCAGGACTGGATGTGGAGGTTGTTGAGGCTTGTTTTGGGACTTGTTTTTGGACATCTTCGCCAGTGCTTTGGGTTTGAGTTTCTTGTTGTTGTTGTTGCTGTGGGGATTTTTGTTCTACAGGAATGGACTTGGCTTGCTTGCCTTGTTCCTGTTTCTGAGGGGTTTGAATCACTGCTACTTGCACTTTTGTTTTTTGCACAACTTTCTTGGTGGTCTTCAAGGCCACTCCCACTACCTTTGCTGCGCGCTTTGGAGCCATTACTACTTATATGTTTCTTTTTTCTGTTTCTGTTACTGAGAATGGATGTGTTTCTTTTATAGTTGGGTTTGTATGAGAATGAGTTGGTTTGGGGGTACAGAGAGAATGACAAGTGGGAGGACAGATGTCAGTTGGTTCTGAAGTGAAGGGTTACGTGGGGAGTAAAAGTAAAAATGGTAAGCAACTGTTTTTATTTTTTATTACTATGGGGGGAGTGGGGTTGGTTTTGCAACTGTTTGCATAGAGTTTTCTGGAGGAGACTTTTTTTTTTTTTTGGTGAATAGTTTTCTGGAGGAGACTAATAAAATAAAGCTCCGAACTCTGGGATAAAAGAAAATAGGGGACTAATAAAATAACATTCTTTCTTTATAATTTTTCACCCCTCGGTGTGCTTTTGGATAAGCATAGAATTTTCTCACTTCTTGGTTGNTGTTTTTTTAGTGTTTTTTTTTTTTTTTTTTTTTTTTTTTTAAAGAGTCTGCGCGTTTCTCTGTTCTTGTTGTATAGATGGTGTTTGTGGTAATGCTAAACTGAAGTTCTGTTAGTTTTAGAGCAAATTTGTTGATTTTCAGTTTTTCACAACGTTATTACAAACTAAATAGCTTGACGAAAAAAAGTATAAAATTTGAGAAATTGTACGAAGCTATTGATGATGCAGGAGCTTAGTAAAATTTGTTAGCGATCTCCGATATTCAACTCAAAAAACACAACATGAGAGATATGGAGGATCAAAAGTTTCATCCCGTTCTGAAANATATATATATATATATATGTTCTTTAATATATATACATAAATATATACACAAAAATCACTACTAGAAAATAGGATCACAGACGTCGGTGAAAAGCGTATATACGACGGACAGCAAACCGTCGTTTAATGAGGCGTCGTCGATACTTATAAAACATAAACGATGGTTAAAAATCGACGTCTAAAATTACGTGGACGCCACAGGGCAAATATATAGACAACGCTTTAAGATTGGAACCGTCTTCTATGTTTTTTTTTTTTTTTTTTTGCAGCTTTTAAATAAATGTATACAAAATTATATTAAATATTAAATATATTCTAATTACAAAACTCTTATACAAAATTACTAATTAAACCAAAAATCTCATATACAATTTTTTACACAATATATGCATGGGTAGTTCATACATAACATCAAGTTTAATACATATCATCGGATTTCATATATATCACTGGATAATTTATACAATTTTTGATTATATGCACAATCTACAAATTAACAACCAACTTAACAAATACGTTCAATATTCAAACAAAATAATACATTATATTCAATATTCAAACTTTTTAATGCACGGATTCAAACATTTTCATGGAATTCACAATTTGTTAAAAACAATTTAAATAGATTGCCGAGCACTAATCTTAAAATTTTTGGGTTAAAAATCACAAATATTATGTGAAATGAAAAAATAATCCAACCACAGTGGAGAAGATGAGGAACGGCGACCACAGTAGATAATATGAGCAAACGGCGACCACAATGTAGAAGATGAGCAAACAATGGTAGGTGCTTTAGGGTTTCTAAAGAAGTGAGGAAAAATGAGAGAGTAAGAGGCGTGTAGAGAACAAAATACTGAGTTAAAACGACGGACAAAAGCTAGGCCCGTCGTCTTTACCCAAATAACACGGCTACAAAATGACGCCGTTTTGATAAAGACGACGGGTCCAGAGCCAGGCCGGTCGTTTTTTTTTTTTAATCAACGACGACGGTTCCTTCATCTATTCACTATAAAGAGACACGTGGCAGCAACGTGCACTACTACAGAATATAGCTATTGACGACGGCCATACTTTTATATAGACGTCGGTTGAAAAAGAGAGCCGTCGTTAATAAAATAAGACGACGGTTAAAAAACATCAACGACGGTTTTAACTGTAACCGTCGTCTAAAGTTACATCAAAGACGACGGTTACTTCAACAACCGTCGTTGATAAAAGACTAAAATACACGTGGCAGCAACGTTGTGGCCACGTGTATATTGAAGAGTATAGACGACGATTCCTAAAGGAACCGTCGTCTATACTTACATAATAGACGACGATTCCTTTAGGAACCGTCGTCAATACTTTGTGTATACCTGGATATCCCAAAAAAAAGAAAAAACAAAAAAGACGACGGTTTTAAGCTAAAACCGTCGTCTTT
>QANX01004256.1:68744-104321 GCA_003254975.1 Ochetophila trinervis | reverse complement strand
AAATATATATATATATATATATATATATATTTTTTTTTTTTTGGGTACAACTGAGAAATAGTCCCACGCTCTTCATACTACTTGGCAAACAAAATTAACCGTCGACCGAGTTTTACTTTAATTGAGAATATTAATTATTCATAATTTCAACAGCCTATTTTCCCTCTCGTGAGTTTTATCTCATGATCAATGGAGATAATTAAGCTTAATTAAACCAATTGTATTTTCCTCGACAAACCCATTAAAAAAATTAATGTCCACAATATTTCATAGTTTTTTCCAACCATGCAAATTTGTTCTTAGAGGACGAAAAATAACTTTGAATCAGTAACCAAATTAAGTCATATGGAGAAAGAGAATTCGAGTAATAATAATCGAATTTAATATCCATAACTATTTCATATAGAATTAATTTCTTATTTAAGAATTATTAAATTGAATTAATATGTATACACCATGACCTAAATTAATAAAAGTACAAATAGTTATCAAAGCAGGAAAATTAATAAAATTAAAATTAAAACTAATTTACATAATTAATATCAGATTAATTATTTGGTGATGATATCATATGCTCATACTTCTCTTCTTAACCCTAGCAGTAGAAGAGAAGTCAAAAATTGATCGAAAGAAAGAGTCTACCTCTTCTCGGCGAGTGGTTTCGAAGAAGTGCAAGTCTGATAATTTCCTCTTCTGCTGCAAACACACAACACGCCCTTTATTAGGTTTTCTTGGTGTCGATGGACAGCTTCTGATTGAAGGTAGTTTGTGATCAGAAGAAGTTGGTGTTACACATTTTATTGGCTCTTGTTCCTCATGATCATGATCCATTATTAATAATTGCTTTAACGGTTGCACATCATCACGATCTGCTTCTTCTTCAACATCAAGACCACCTGGTTTAATTTTTGATAGATTAATTTGCTGCTGCTCATGAGATATGTGACTCTTAGACATGGGGATCAAGAAAAAGAAAGAGTAAAATGGGCCCTAGAAATTAATAGAAGTATCTTCTTTGAACTAAGAGGTGGAAAAGGAGCTTATTTGAGAGAGAGACAGAGACAGAGACAGAGAGATTGACAATATATATATATATATATANTAGTAAATTAAAAGTCGAAATAAAACATAAAACTAACAAGAAATCTTAAAGACATGATGACAAGAAATTGATTTTTTTTTTTCTGAATTACTAATAAATATTTGACTGTTAATAGTGCCGAGCATCCTAACATCATAAATTTCAGAACAATGAAACATTTATGATAATCTAATGAAATAAGAAGTAAAATTTAAGTATGGAAAAAAATTTCTTCCAATGATTAATTTATTAATTAGTTTTTAATAAATAATTAATTTATTTTTCTCGAATATATAACAAATTCAACATCCAAATATTCTTTTATATAAAAAATATTAAATCACATAAAATTATTAATTATCTATTGAAAACTTCAAGTGCAATAAAATATATACATTAAAATTTTAATCTAAACAATAAATTTAACTCTTTATATTTAAAGAACCAAATTTCTATTTAAACATTTTCATTAGAAAAGCATGTTAAAATTATCAAAATAAAAATTGGTTTTTAAAATAGAAAAATTTATGCTTTTACAATGCTAAACATCTTTTAGATCTTTTAATAGCGAGGTAGACCAGCTTTACATAAATAAGCAGTCCCGGATACTTAGATAAGCTCATACATCTCAAAAAAATTGAATGACTGAATCTGGGTCAAAATCTTCCAGACATGTACAAGTCCCATTTCCAATTACCTTACTAAGATGCTGTTGAAGAAGCTTAACCAGAAATACCAAAAACCAATTTTAAGCTACTCATAAATACCAATTTTTACCGGAATCACAAAATAATACAGATCACACTCAGTGAACTATACCTTCGTATTGCTAATGATATATAAAAGCAGTCTAGCAGAGAAAAATAAAAATGTCTGGATCAAGTTGAAGAAGAAAACGAGAAAGCAAAATCTCTAAAAGCAGACACTTCTGCTAATCCATGATCAGTATAATTCCTGTATGCATTATAAATTCTTGCAGACATATAAAAATGCAACAAACTATGTACTTATGCATGGATGTCTACTATTCATATGCGTATCAACTCAAACGCACAATCGAATCCTCAAACATCGAACTTCAGCCAAGATCAGGAACAGTAAAATGCTCGTCGTCCTCATCCGAAATTTCAATCCTAGGCTTCTTGTAGGGAGTGTTGTATTTGGCAGGTTTATATGAGGTAAAATTGGTTGACTGCGACATCGGAAGCTGAGGAACTTCAGCAGCTGCCAATGCTTCCTCAGAAATTTGGTCGCCAAAGAGACCTACGTCCGCTAGCCATTCAAGCTCTCCAAACTCAAGTGGCTCCTTCTGGAAAAAAGAACAATCTCAAGTTTAATTAAGACTGGAAATGATGATTAAAAGGAAAAATAATTTTAAAATTATCAATAAAGAAATTAATTTTAAACAATCCTTTTTACTAGCATGAACTTTTAAGGAACTACCTTAACCCTACACCACGATTTATTACTTATGCCAAACACTCAAGAGGAGCATAGTTATTATATTTTTGAGAAGAAATGCATCAGCAACCCAGAATTTCAAATCATCAAAATTTAGAAAAACTGTTTATATATCTTTCAATAAACTAACATTTTTGGATAGAATCAAAAGAAAAGGGCTTTAAATTTTGAAATTTTTAGAATTCAATCATCAAATGATCTAACACAATATGCAAATTTTGCTATAATTTCCTCTTATGTTTTCCTCTTATGTTGATGTTTTATTGGAATTCATGCTAATTAATTTCATAAAGTTTCATGGTAAGTTCAAATTATTTTTGCAATACTAGCATAGTCAATGTATAAGAAGAAACAACAAACACTTCTTTTATATCCTCCTCATTCTTCTGTCTATTTTAAAATTTACTAGAAATGTATGCGGCCCAATAATTCCCAACACTTACATGGTAAAAACATAAACTTCAGGTTGCTTAAGATGCAATAAAGTTTCATATGTCTAATTCCTAAATGGTCTTTGTCCTGTACGAACAACCATAAACTTGATCCTATTATTCATACTATTTATTAATTACACTATTTTCCCCTTTCCACAGTTAAAACATCACATTATTGGTTTCTCATTTATTTAATCCCCAAGTTTTATATCTTACCATTACTTACAAAGCCTATTATATGTTAATAGTTTCAACAAGTTATGCTGGTCAAAATTCATATAATGCATACACATTTTTCTAACCTTCTCTGACGAGTCAAAATCAGATAAGTGCAGCAAGTCATCAACAGCCCAAGATGATGCAAAGCTAGTAGTTTGTTGTGCTACCATTTTTGTTGATATCTGTTGTGTGCTCTGATTCGGTGGCTCCGGGCAGCTCTTTTCTGTGTCCTTGTTACAACTTGAGCTCAAAGCCACCCGGATTCCAGTGGCCAAGAGGCGCTGGTGGTTTGCGGAAAGGCTATTCGCTGAGTGAATTGGTTCATCACAATCTTGACAGAAGAGGGCTCTGTCTTCAACACAAAAAATAAAAGCTGCTTTATCCTGTTAATCAAAAGATGAGACAGAAAGGATTAGAATTTAAGCAATTATGTACACTACTTCATAATCTAATCAAACAGTGAAGACTATTATTCACAAAAAAGAAGGAAATATAAGATTAATTCTAATTGGTAGACAATCAAAGTTGTTTATTTTTCAATTTAACTCTAGAGAGACTCTCATCAAGCTCAAGTAGCTTGATAATTAGGACAACCAAACTATGCAAAAAAGGTTTCTGAATCTTTCACCATTCGAGTCCCTTTCATAAAAAATGGGAGCACCAGTTTGAGGAATCTATTTTCCTTTTCTTCCCCAAATTTTCTCTTTAAAGGAGGTGATGGAAGTCTCATCATCTATAAACACAATCATGTTTAATTTTTCCGTAGCATGGGAATACTCGACACTTTAACACCAAAACCTCGAGAATTTCTCCGCTATTTTCAGTTGTTTTTTTTGAGTTGACATCAAAGGAAAAGCCAAGCAAAGAAATTCTAAATACCAAGCCAATGAATAAATAAACTGGGTACACATTAAATTCTCAAAAACATAAAAGAAAAAATGAATAATCTAAATTCAAGAAAACAAAAACATATAAAAATAATAATAATAATAATAATAATAATAATAATAATAATAATAATAATAATAATAATAAAAACTGTCTATGACTGTGGTTAACTAAAATTTCACAGAGGAAGAGAGAGAAATCTAATTACTTGGCATATATCACATTTTGGTAGCTTGTTGGAGAGGCACTGAAGAAGAAGCCTCTGGTGCTTGCTTGCAAGCTTGTTCGCTGCATGAACTTCTACATCGCATTTAGCACAGAGAGCCGCTTCGTCTGCGCAACAAATAACCGCCGCCGGAGCTTTCTCACACACATCGCATTGAATCTTCATTTTCCTTTCTTCTTTTTTTCCCCTCTTAAAATAATCTTTTTCTACTTCTTTTTTCAATATTTTTGCTTAATTTACGAGAAACCCACCTCCTTTCTTCTCTACTTTTTCTCTCAAGCTTTTCTTCTTGCTGGATCCAAAAATTAAAAAATGGAAGAACTTAACCCATAATAGAGAGTAGAGCAACAGAGAGATCTTTGTTTCAAAATCCAGGGAATACCCACAAAGATTTCGAGGCAGATGAACCCGTTTATGGAAAAATGTTTCAAACCCTTTTCAAAAAGCTATTAGATTTAACCAAAAAAGCAAGCAGAAAACAAAAAGGCAGAGCAGAGATGTTGGAGGGAAAAAGGAAAGAGAAAATCAGGGAAAATGGAGGAAGAAAAAGATAAAGAGAAGGTGTAGAGAATTGAATGGTGAAAGGTGGAGATGTGAAGATAAGGATTTGGATTTCGAGAATCAAGAGGAAGGAAATGGTAGGAGCAAAGTCAGCAGAGTGGGGTACACTACACCCTCCCATCCATCTCCATTTGTGGCGCTGGTTCAGCCACTGGAGCGTTGGCAAATGCTAGTGGTCATCGTTAGTTTGGAATATTTTTATTAAAAAGGCTTGAGAACATGTGTCACGTCACGTGAGACACTTTCATATCGTTTTCATGTTATTTTTTATTTTTTTATATGAAAATATTTAAAGATTTTTTTATTTTATTTTTATTGAATTTTCACATAAAGAAATTCAAATACCAAATATAAAGTTAGCAAATATATATATATGTGGAAAAGTTTTACCGTGTAAATATCTGTTTTTTTTCAAAAATATATATTTTAGTAATAAATTTATTGGTAATAATCTATTTATGTAATTTTGATAATCTGTATTTAAAAAAATACAGATATTTACATTATAGGCAGACTATATATATTTAAACAACAAAATTAACATAATTAAATTAAAATTTATCCATTGTGGATCCTCTCTAAAAAAATAATTTTAAAAAGATATATTATGTTTTGTTTTAAATTTTTTTTTGAAGATGATAAATAGTGCCCCCTTAACAAAATAAATAGTGTCAAAAAATATGTAGTATATTATATTTATAGATTATTATTATTATTTTCCTTTTCATATTGCTAATTTTAAAATGGATACCTATATTTATTTACTGAATCTAAATTGTCCTTTCTTATCAAGTTATTGGTGTCTATATCGTTAAAAGCTCTATTTTGTATTGAATACAAAATTTGTTGGATATGACTTCTATTTAAAATCTAAAATTTAACTTAGACAAGTTTTTTATTTCATTTATGGTTATTAGTTTGATGCTACAAGTTACACAAATTACATTTGAATAATACATTTAATTATTCAATGGTAGCTTTGATGCATGGAAATGGTGAGGGTTGTTTAAGAGTTTTTGTTTTTTGAAAGCAAATATTTTTTTCCTTTTTTTAAAATCGGGATGAGATTTTAAGCATGTCTTAAACTTAGGATCTAAAAGTTAGGAAATGATGATATCAAAAAAAATTAAATATCTTTAATGTGTATATGTAGTGGACAAATTAAGCACGGTACAGCTGTATATTAGTTGGATCATAAATTGACGAAGACAGTTAGCAATTGATAAGACTTTGAGAGCAACAAAATGACAACGTGATCTGAATTTGGTTAAGTAGGTATATACTTAAACTTTTTTGTTTTTTTTGGNGCAAGATGCGACGAAAACTTGAGTCTGTACACCCTTGCTTGAATTTTCGCCCTTAAGTGAGAAAGGTGCTAAGGCGCACTACGAAATTTTCTTGTGCGCTCGGGGAGAAAGAAAAACGATCAATCTAAATGTATAGAATACTCTCGATTGATCGGTTGTAATGTTCACGATATATAACCCAATGTTCAGTGAGATTACTTTCTTACTGACTGAATCGCTCGAATTAGCTGAAGGGGCTGGTCTCACTGGAACTCTGGGTTGGAGGAAGAAGGGCTACTATAGACTAGAAGGGAGGCCTTCTCATACCCAGTTAACTGATTAAGGAGTCTTCCCGCACCGATCTGACTTATTTAAAAAGCTAGAACGGAGAGGGAACACCCGCTTAAATAGAATAGGGTTGGCTGGTACAAAATCCGTTGCTATTGGACTTGGCAAGTAAGCCCAGAAGGAAGAAGTCGTAGCTGCTACCGCTACGTGGGCTTCTTCTTAGTCTGCTCGAAGGGAAGGTCAGTAAGAGTAGATAGAATAGAGTATGACATAACCAGAAAGTCTGTGGTATCATTAGCCAATGTCTGTGATTCTAGAACAAAAGAATTCTACTAAAGTAGAGGATAGGATGCAGCAGAGGTTGTACTTTCTCTTCCCGGGCGGGGGGAAAAGCTATTATAGCATCAGCATGGATTGACCAGAGACTGGGAGTAGTTGTCATCTTTGTCCATAGTAGTCATCCGGAAAGACCACTTAGCGCAGTGGAATAGGAAAGAGAGCGTCGAGCACTGCTTTCGTGTCACCAGCAATCCTTTTTCGTTTATTGGGAGACTGAAAAAAAAAGGCTTTGTCAAGCGTCACGGCGATCGAAAGTTGAGAAATCCTATCTCCGGGGCCCTCACTTTAGGGCTATCTTTCACCGTTGACAGACATGGTTCAACGTGACAGGTACGGTTCCTCAATCAATAGATGACTCAAGGTTGTTGTTTTCAATCGGAAGGATGACAGAGCTTTCGATTAAACATTTGTGTGGGTCTAGCTTGAGAATTGCCCTTTCTTTCTCAAGGGTAAGGCTTCGCTACTCGTTCGCTTGAGGGGTTCAGTTCTTAGTGGACTAGGGCTTCTCCTTGTCCCCTTTCTGCATTCGCGCNTTAACATGTATAATAGATAGATACATATTAAAATTGAATAATTTTAACACTATTAATAAAATGGATCCACACAAACAATCGACACAAATTGTTAGCTTTAGCTGACCATTGATTGAAATATTAAATTTATTTCCCCTTTTCACTTTATTGGGAAAAAAAAAAGACAATTAATTTATTATAAACTAACTAATGGCCCGGTTTAAATTTAAATAAATAAAAAAAAAAACAAGCGAAAGCAATGAGGAAAAAAAAAATATATATATATATATATTCTGAATCCCTTGGGTACATCTTAGTAGCCAAGTAAATTTTATTTTCAACCAAAAAAAAGAAAGTAAATTTTCTCATTAAGTAATTCCTAATTGTATATAATTTCCCATTTTAAGATGATAATACAATGATAAAACTTTTCATGCTATAAAAATTACGTGAAAGTATTTACAAGATGAAACATTAAGTGCATTATCACCAATAAAGCAAAATCTCGTGCACCGCGCATCATAATTTAATGCATATTAATTTGGAAATTGTCAAAACCATTTAAAAATTTGCATCTTCTGAGCATGTCTTCATTGACTCCTATGGCATTCAATTTTAGCTGCGAAAGAGGGCCCTTATATCCATGTCCATCGTTGATCTAGTGGTCTACATGCTGCCGACAGTGTTCACAATAGCATATAGCCCACTAAACCAAGTAAGTGTCGTTCTCTCTTCAGCAAAAAAAATATAAAATATAAAATAGAAGTATATAAATGTATATTTATATAAATTGTTTGAATTTTGAAATAAATGAGAATAGTAGGAAACGATTAGAACACAATTGACCCTTAAGCAAATATTCATTATTTATCCTTTGAAACACCTAGTTGACAATAATTGCTCGTATTCATTCTTAATTATAAATTCACTAATATATGATGGTAAACATTATTTCTTTCCAATCTATCATATGTCCAAAACTCTTTTCATACTAAGTAGGACACTTGGTTAATTTTCAACAAAAAAAAAAGGAAAGAAAAAGTGTGGGTACTTTGCTAATGCCAAATGGCATATGGGCTCAATTACCTCAGTGATAACAAATATAATTCTTTTAAAAATCAATGTCTAAATACGAATTATACGATGGATAGTCACGAAGATAAATAACATTTGTCTTTTTTCATTTTAAAATAATCCAAAAAAAAAACAACTTTAATTCCTTCAATGAAAACGAATTAATCCCCACACCTCGTACATTTTATTTTTATGCTAAGTCACTCAGCTCACACATTAATATTAATATATATCCTTCTCAAATATGGGAAATCCATCAATCTCATCGCTCCAAGGATTCTTGTCCTCACGATGAATACTCCTCTAGACCTGCCAAATCACACTGCTGCACGTAGAATTGTACACAGTTTAGGTTAGCTGAATTTTTAAAAAAAATAAATCTAATCTATAGATTTTTTAGATTGTAATCCAACCAAATCTGAATA
Source organism: Ochetophila trinervis (assembly GCA_003254975.1). Lineage (NCBI taxonomy): Eukaryota > Viridiplantae > Streptophyta > Magnoliopsida > Rosales > Rhamnaceae > Ochetophila > Ochetophila trinervis. Next base: position 95,527 of record QANX01004256.1, on the reverse strand, counting down.
GAGTAACAAAACCAATCCAACCCAACCTATAGAGTGCGAGTTGGGTTGATCGGGTTAATCAATTTAATTTATTTTTAATTTAGTCAAAATTAATTTTTTAATAAATTAAATTTTAGTCAGTAACTTAACTACATTCTTTTTTATTTTTGCAAAATAAATTGCATGAACTATTACAATGCAAAAAATTACAAAAACAATCCATATACAACTGATTAAAAATAATATATATTAAATAGTATTAATTTGATTAAGTAAATAAAATTAATAACTCTGGTCACAGTAAATAAAATTAATTAAATATTAGTATATATATTTTTGTTCAGATCACAGAAAAATTGCAAGAAAGCAATATCATTTTCAGGTTTTCTATATTGGATTTGTTGCAATATTTTAGCATAAAAATGAATACTCGAAATATCAAATTCTTAATAGATTTTTTATATATCAATTAATAAGGCATTGTTTAAATATTGTCCAAATCGGAAAAAAAAATTATTCATTTATTCTTTTACTCACTTCTTTTTAATTATGAGTTTAACAAGAAAAATAAATTGCTTTATTACATCAATGACATGCATTTCGGAAGTAAAAAACATTAACAGAGTATGCACATTTTTTTAAAATAAAATAAAAAAATCACAAATTTACCTATATTTTAGCAGAATAAACAAAAATCATAAATAGAAAATTGAAATACAAATTGAACTAGGAACTCAAAATTACAAATGAAAAATTGAAAGATAGAGAAGAGGAGGGGGGGATTTTTTTTTTTTAATATATAAGGGTTAGGTCGGGTTAATCGGATTTTTTTACACCTAACCCAACCCAACCCGAAATCAGAGGGTTAGATATCATCCAATCCAATCCAACTTAAAAATTCAGATTTTTCAGTGGATTTGATTAGGTTAGATTATATCAGCTGAATTAAATCGGATTGTCAAATTTTTGTACACCTCTAGCTACACGTAAACCCGGATCCATACGCAATGTGCCACACCCTATCATCCCTCTTCATCCTCCCTTTTGGCCTCTGTGTAAGCCAACTCATACCATATAGAGCTGCTAGACATGTTCCCAAATCTATACAGCGTCATCTTACAAGCTTCCAAGTCTCTCCGGTTAAACCCCAATCTTCTCTGCAGTTCGTCCAGTATAGGCCTTGTCCCTACCTGAGGCAACACGTGCTCCACAGCCTTCTTGAAGTTTGGAGCGTATGGCTTGATTTCCGCCACGTGGAGGTACCTCATGATGAAGTTTGTGAGGTACAGGATTTGTTCCCATACTGGGAGGACCAGGCGAGCTATCCTGGTGATGTTGATCTCTAAGGCGTTCATTGCAATGGAAGTGACGTGTTTGTCTATGGTGACGCCTACATTACCATGGCGATCCTCTTCTTGGAAAACACAGCTGTAAGATTGGTCAATACTGGCCATGTGAGTATGGACGGTGTGGATGAGCTCGTATTTGGCGATGCTGCAATCGGACGGTCGGTTGGAGAGGAGGATGGCGGCCCCACCGACGCGGAATAGGCAATTTGTTAGGAGTTTGGAACGATCATTGCCGGGATAAAAGTTTTGTGTGATGTTTTCTGTGCTAACCACTAGAGCATATGAGTTATGGTGCACCTGTGCCATTGAGATTAAGTTACTAAAAAAATAAAGTTATTAGCAATAAGTTTTCAATATAAATATTGTGATTATAATGAAAATAAATTATATTATTACTTTTTTATTAAAATTACGATAAGTTTCAAATTAAAAAAGAAATTGAATCTGTAAATGTAAAAGTTTATTAGATCAACATCATTTATCAGTTGTTATTAATTATTATTATAATAAAGCATAGTCGACTCACTTAGTATGCTTTTAAAAGCCACGCTAACAGAGTTGTGAGTTTTAGACACGTACCCTCTCATTTACCGATGTGTATAAATGTAAAATCTGCAATTTCAAAACCTACGTTGACAGTTAACTATATTTACCATAATAACACATGCACATGAAACATGTTAATAATTTTCTATAATCAACATTTAAAATATTGAAAGAAACAGTATCATAAAATAAATTTAATAATGAAACTTAATTTTTCTAAAGATTAATATCTTAATGATAATAAGCAGAGAGGTTAACAAACTATTTATACAAATAAAGGATAACTGGATACTATTTAATTTTAGCGTTTTACAATTTACACGATCAGTTAAATAGATCTGATCCTAACCCGCCACTTTAATTGGTTAATTATTAATTATCTTTTCATATTATAATTAATAACAGCGAACATAATACACAGGTTTTAAAACACACAATTTATTGATAATCTAGTATTAAACCATGAATTAAATCATATTAATTAATAAAAATAAAAAAGCAGTGCAAACCTGGAGTAATTGTGTAGCAAGGCCAATGGCAGCAAGACTAGCACCGCAACCCATCCCAGAAAGATTAAAGGTGAAAACGTTGTCTCTGAGGCTGTACCTGTTGACCACCATAGCAGAGAGAGATGGCAGAGGATTGAAAATGCTACAGTTGACCATCACGATCCCTTTGACTCCTGTCTTCTCAAGCAGCTGGTCAACTGCTCCAAATATCACAGCCTCGGCCTCTTGCCTTGCATCGTCCATGGTGGAGGCGTCCTTATGGAGCAGTGCAGGTGCAGCGTATGTAGACTGCCCCAGACCTGACCTCTCCAAGGTTCGCTGCATGAACTCCATGCTGCTCTCCGAGAACTTCCCCAGGACTCGAACCCGGTCCACGAATACGTCTCGGCTGCATTTCTGGGTTGCTGGGGGCTTGTAGCATGCAAAGTCTACCAACAAAACTTTGCGGTGGCGTTTTCGTAATATGGAGATGTTTACGAGGAGAAGTACTAGGATGGTTAGGGCGGGGAAGAGAAAGAGAAAGCGATGAGTCATACTGTCCATCAAAGTTGAAGATTGAAGTGAATATATGATTTCTTAATGAGATGATCAATGTGAAGTCATATGCTAGCTAGGACCTAGACACACACATATATATATATAGTCATCTACTTAATTGGTTCTAAAATTTCTTTCTTTTCTTTTTGTGAGCTAGCTAGGGTTTCAAAGATATAATTACTGTTTGAAAAATATATACAGTAATAAAGTTTTGGGGGTTGTTTTTAAATCTTATTACTAAACAGTATTTTTCATGCCCCAGATGGACGTACAGTATTTTTTTTATTGTTTTATATTAGAGTAGTATACTCTTTTGTAAAGATCACGTGGGAATGCTTTTGTTATTAAAACAGAAGAGCACGTGATCTAGTTAATTAGTTAGGGATTTCTGTTTTAAGTTGCCAGGTGGCTAGTGTTTATTGATGATTATGGCAGTGTCTCTGTTTACGTATATAAACTGTTTTCAGTTTATGCTTCTGTAATTAACTTTAATTTTACTGTTAATACAGAGAGTTCAGTTTTTCATTCTTTCTATTTGTTCTTCTGCCATGCATGTGTGTGTGTCTATATATATGTACTAAATGATCATGTACTTAGTGCATGCATGCATCTGCATTAAACAAGGATATCTATATATAACTGTGCTGAGACCCCCACAAAGTAAACACAATAAAATTTATGATTACTGAGTCTATTTATTTCATTTTTCTCCGTTTTAGCAAAATAATTTATGATATTTGATTGCAAAGGAGCTATGATTTCATGGGTATACCTCCCTACTGGTTATGGTCTTCAGTAAAGGAAGTTGTGGTGTAGTAGTGGGCAATTGCAGTCAAATATATATATATATATATATATATAGCGAAGTTGTTTATTGTAGCCATTAGATGTATGCAATTTTGTAGATCTGACAGCTATAATAGACTATCTTTCATTATGTAGTAATATATCCCTATTATAGCATCTACTGTACAAAACTAAATATATTGTTATATATAAGTTTTGCTAAAGTAGATTTTTTTTTTGTGGAGAGCTTCAAATATTTATGAAGAGCTTTACTTGTCATTTAACCTAATGTTTTTCATTTGTATAGCTTGTTCTCCTCTCATATTCTTGTTTTTTATTTTTCATTTGTATTGCTTTCTCTTCTCTCATATTCTTGTTTTTGAATTTGTATTGCTTGTTCTTCTCTCATATTCTTGTTAATATTTCAATGTTTTATTCAATATGAAAATAACATTCAATGTTAAAAAAATTGACTTTATGAATAGATCAGTATTTTTTTTTCATATGACAAATGAAGCTCTTCATAAACATTTAAATCTAAAAAATCCATTATAGCAAAACTTATATTATATATATATATATTAGTAATCATCACGAGTGGTATGGATCCATATATCATTCGATAATTTAAGTGGTAATTAACCAAAAGGATTCAATTAGAATATAAAAAATCAATAATAAAATAAATCCAACCAATGAGTAATAGTTATGTCAGCAATGATGCGACCCACTTATGGTAATTAGTTTTACTGGTAACAAATAGAAAAATTATATGTGTATACATACATATATATATATATATATATATAATCAAGCTATTGTAAGATATATATAATAATTTAAAAATATAAATTCTTACTAAATAATAGTTATTAGTGACTTTTTATCATTAATTTCTTATAGTGACAGTTCACATTTTAAAATTATCAAATATACTTTATAATAGTTAACTATATAGTATTGGGTTGTCACAATCCAAATGGAGTAGTCATATATATGCACATCTCTCTAGCTTACTTGTCTTGATATTTAAGGTTTGCCCATTTAATTTGCATATATTCCACGTTTTTGTATTCAATAAGATTAATTAACACAGCGACTGAGGTGCCATATTATTTACAAGAGGATGCCATGTAATAATAAGATTAGCTTACGTATCCTTCTCCATTATTGACGTGTCTTTACCATATAAAATCTCTATTTTGTGTGTGTGTGTGTATATATATAATATAGGTATATAAATACACAATTAATTTCAGATATGTGCCTTTGGGGCAGTCCAAGTTAGCAATGATCAATGCTGATAATTCTACCGTGAATTCAAGACTTGATGATAAAATCCCAAAATCTAAATTTATTTTTAAAAAAATCCTCCGGTATATATGTGTGTGTATATATATGTAGAAAACTTCTAAAATAATGATACTCTTATTTTATTAAAGTAAAAATTATCATTAATACTATATTATTAGTGATAAATATAATTTTTTTCTCTATAATAATTTATTTTTAATGACAGTATTTTTAAATTTGTCATTAATATTATATTTTTTTATGACAATTTTTATTTTAATAAAATGAGAATATTTTTGTTATAGAATTTATATATATATAAAAGATTCCGGCATGTCATTAAAATATTTTGATAGATCATTACGTGGTTATTGTTTTATTATATATCTAGTTAAAATATATATAGTACAAACTTTGCATAAGACATTATCAAATTGCATAGATGGGCAGAAGCTGAATAACACGTACGCCAAATGTCTCTTTGAGTGTAACTTTTTCCTTGTTAATTAGTAATAAGTCTCTGAGTTAATTCTACTAAATTGCTAACCCCAAATAAAATAATACCGACGTACCCTTTAATCCAACCACAACACCCATACAAGAGAGGAACAGACAGATAGAAGATTTAAATTAAGATATGCCGGCGTTCAACCCAAAGCCACCAAACAACTATATTTCCTCTGTGGTTAAACCACTAAACCTAAATTCCTATTTCTAATGTAAAAAAAAAGTCACAAATATTGCTCATACGTATGCATGCATATATAGAACAAAACTTCTCTTTCTCTCTCTCTCTCTTTCTCTCAATATATAATTTTTAGGATTGAATGCTATTGATGTATTAGTCTCTAATTCGGGCGATTAGTGTATCAAATTTCAATTTATTGCAATTTGGTCCTATTTTATTTTTATTTTCTTGACAACGGTAGTTAATGACTTCATCACACTTTACAAATATTTAGATGCAATTAGGTACAATTTCTTACAATTTATATGCTCTCTAGTTTTAATTTATTGCAATTCAAAACTTCTAGTTTCATACACTTGCAGCTTAAAATGCAATAAATTCAAACTTGAAAGTTTAAATTGCAAGAATTTAAACTTGATGGTCCAAAATGCAATTTCTCTAGTAATTGACCCGATTTATAGTATTAAATCCTATATATAAATATATGTGTGTGTGCTTTATATATGCGCTCCAAAGATCACGATAAAGCTTTCTTCGAATTCATGATTATGTCCAATTGGTCAAATACACATAATTGTGAAGCTTTGGAAGTCGCTGACATAGATAATGAGGAAGATGAACATGGTAGTGACCTTGTTGAAGGTCATGAACATTTATGGCATGCAAGAAGAGCATTCTTAAGGAGTTACCATTTCTCAAAGCAAAGTGGGATGAAGGAGAAGATAAGGAGGTCTGTGAAGGAGCTTAATGGTATGGCTATGGTGGTGGTTTCGGATATTCGTCGGCAAGTTTCTACGAGAAGGCTTGGGATTAGGGTTTTCAGGTTTACTATGGATTTGCCATCTTTGGTTTTTGTTAGTGTAAGATGTTATACGCCATGGATAAAGAAGAAATCCATACGGGAATGAGTACTTTTTTATTTTTTATTTGTGTGAGTGTTTTATATAATTGTTATTATCTTTTTTAATTTTTCTTTTAGCTTAAAGTTATCATTTTAAATTATAGGCATGTTTTAATTATAGTTATATTGTTTTTCCTTATATTATGAAATATTTCTCTTTTGACATCCTTAATATAATTATTGAAGTTTGTAGCTGTATTATTAATATGAAAATGTGATTATATATAAAACTCAATGAAATTATTGTTGAAACTCTTGGAGTGATCAAGTATAACTCAAGCTCATAAATTTTTTGAAATTCTTTGCTCAAAGATTGACTCAGCTCCTTTATGAAAAATTTACTTGGCAATTATTATATTTAAATTTTGGAATAATATATATATATATATTGTCTTAGATTAAAACGATTTGATTTTTTTTTTAAATTAAACTTTTAATTCATGGATTGAGCTTTTTAAATTTATAAAAATAATAAAATCGACCAGAGGAGTGCTGAAGAGATGGCCGACATATCCCGATGATAAAGTCAGTGTAGATTTTCATTATATATTTCTCTAAGTCTTAGAAGAAAAAGAAAAAAAAAAATGGAAGAATGGAGGAGGAAGCTTTTGTGTGTGTTCTTGAAGAAGAAGATTAATAGTTTTCTTTGGTTAGCCAAATCGGGCAAGAGAGAAGGAGAGTAGAAAGAGCCGAATATTTGGAGAAAAAGCTTTTTGAGGCGTGTAGATATTTTTTTACTACACCAAATCATTTGGGCATTAACTGCTTTGGTATAGATCTGATAGCCTTGAATTTATGAGTAAAAAATATTCATAATAATAATAGTTTCTAAAATGATTTAATTATTGGATTAGATCAATTTCTATAAACTATAACATTATATAGTTTATTAGTGATGAAAAAATTGATGCGGGTACCTTACCGAGACTTCAAAATTCGAATTTTTTTCTTTCCTTTTTTTTATCAATTAACGTGGCTACCGTACCAAGACTTCAAAATTCGATTTTCTTTTCTTTTCTTTTTACGGAAGCAATTCTTTTCTTTTTACGGAAGCAAATCAAGAAACCAAGTACAATCAAAATCATAATCTAATATAAAGAAAACAAGTTGTCAAAAATTAAAATCAGAATGAAATCAAATGGAACAAAGTCGAAATAAAATACTTAACTACCACCCAAATGAAATTTAAAAGAAGCAAATAAAAAAAAAAATCAACAATGTTTAAGAAAATGGATAATTTTTTAATCACATAAAATCACCTGAGCAACCAATGTTATAAACACCTAAACAACAGTTTTGTTCTCATCAAAATCGAACAAAAAAAGGAAAAAAGTTTCCCAGAAATCGAATATCTGTTTGTCCTCTTTATTTCTCTTCCTCTGTCTACAATTCTCTCTCTCTGTCTGCTATGTCGCCGATTAACAATGGTTTGCCGGAAACCGGCAAGGGTTTGATCGTCAGCTTAGGGGAGATGCTGATCGACTTCGTTCCCACCGTCTCTCTCGCCGAAGCCCCTGGCTTCCTCAAAGCCCCCGGTGGTGCTCCGGCCAACGTGGCGATAGCCGTTTCAAGGCTAGGCGGCAAGGGTGCGTTCGTCGGGAAACTCGGCGACGATGAGTTCGGACACATGCTCGCCGGGATCTTGAAGGACAACGGCGTGGCTGCCGATGGGATCAACTTCGATCAAGGTGCACGCACAGCCTTGGCTTTCGTCACCCTACGCGCAGACGGTGAGAGCGAGTTCATGTTCTACCGGAACCCTAGCGCCGATATGCTACTCCAACCCGCGGAGCTTAATCTCGAGCTCATCAGATCCGCAAGTTTTTCTTCTGAAATTAAATAATTTTGCTGTTACTATTTTCCCTTCTTTGCAACTTTGACAATCTCACCCGCGGTAGAATAGACCCTTTTTTCTTTCTTTTACTGTATCCACGTCAGCAAATAATGCAAGTAGGGTAGATCTGGGTTTTACTTCCGGATTTCACTTGAACTGTGGGTCCCAAACCTATATGTGAATCAGTCGGATCTAAAATCCTTGAGGTTGGGTTTTAGAAGGAGATTGTGTAGCGTGTTTGATGTACACGCTTTAGTGAGAGATGCAGTAAGAGTTGCACTCGAACTTTATTGACTTTTAGTCCTGCGTCTAGATTCAAAATGACGTTATTTCAATTTTAAATATTAAATAAGTTAATCAGATTTTGGATACTGATTGGTGTATCATCTGTGATCATTCGTTTATTTTTTTTAAAATTGGTAAACCTTTGATTTGATTTTATTGATTTGCGTCGAGTCCCATCCATTGACATATAAATTGTGCATGCAAGATTTCAAATTGTTCATATAAATTCTATGATTTTCTCCTGATCATTATGGTTGTATTAATATTTTGGTGAATCGTTCATAGTATATTAATATTGTTTTGTAAATTTAGGCCAAAGTGTTCCACTACGGGTCCATAAGCTTGATCGTGGAGCCATGTAGATCGGCACACCTGAAGGCAATGGAGGTGGCTAAAGATGCCGGAGCTCTGCTCTCCTACGACCCGAACTTGCGGCTACCGCTGTGGCCCTCACCGAAGGAGGCTCGTGAGCAGATCATGAGCATATGGGAGAAGGCAGAGGTGATCAAGGTTAGCGATGTGGAACTCGAGTTCTTAACAGGGAGTGACAAAATCGACGATGCCTCGGCATTGTCATTGTGGCACGATAATTTGAAGCTTCTGCTTGTCACTCTCGGTGAAAATGGTTGCAGATATTACACCAAGGTCAGATTTATTTTATTTTATTTTTCTCTATCTCTCTCTGGATAGAAGAAACATGAAGTGAATTACATGAAAGTGAGTTTGTTTTATTTTCCTTATGTTGGATTCTGACTTTTAGATGCTGCCAGGTATTGCTTTTAATTGAAGATATATGATAAATGTCTATTGGCATTTCCTTGCTGTCCACAGCGCTTGTGAATAAAAAAAGTTGGAGAAGCAGGACATTCCTAAGAGAAAATAGGACCCATTATATCATGATCCTTGATTCAAGGACTTTTACTTTATTAGATCTGTTTATATGATATAGATCCATTTTGGGCAGGACCACATTGCTTAAATCCCTTGGTTTATTTAGGTTGAGTGTGATTCACAATTGACTTGGATCCTCCCACTGTACTGCTTGACATAGTAGGACTCTCCACTTGGTATAATGATCTTCTAATTTTAGTAGAATTATTTATGTTCGCGTAGACTCTTCAAGGTCATTTAGACGTTGTTTTGTGCAATTGAATCATCATCTGGAGAATGCAGAAACTAAGGGGGTTATTATTATTATTATTATTAATGATGGGACTAAACATTTCCTAGCTTTTTAAAAAAACTAAATATTATTTTAAAAAACAAACAAAAGTTTCTTAGTTCACAGCTAAACAATCTCAATTTGCTTCAAAATTTCTTTTTAAGGAAAAATTGCATATGGTCAGGTTATTGATCTTGTCCTATAAAATGCCTTAATTTCTTTGCAAATGGGAGGCAGTGAGGCAGGAAGGGTTGGTGTTGGTTGGTAGGCAGGTGGTGTATGGGTCCATAAGCCATGTCATAACCCCACATTGTATTTGTTGTAAAAAGGGTTTTCTGCTTTTTGCTTAAATCTGTATCTACCGTAGGAAGCCATGATTGATTATGATCGGCATGATTTTGTCACCAATTATGATAGTTGGTGTTATGTTTGGTGCGCAGACTTAGCTTGTGAAACATTGTTACCACTTTAATGAAAGTTTCTTACCCAGAAAGGCAAAAACTAAAGCTACCCACATTTGCCCAAAATTTTGTCATTGGCTCTTGATACCTTTTGTTCACTGTTTACAGCATTTCCGTGGGCAAGTTGAGGCTTTCCACGTGAACACTGTGGATACAACTGGTGCTGGTGATTCATTTGTAGGTGCTTTACTTTGCAAGATTGTTGATGACCAATCCATACTTCATGTAAGAAAAATTTACTTTTTATTGTTATTATTATTATAAGGTTATAATTATAAATATAATTATTATTTTATTTATAAAATGGAAAATGTATGATGGCATTTCAGGACGAACCAAGGTTGAGAGAAGTACTGAAATTTGCAAATGCATGTGGAGCCATTACAACAACCAAGAAGGGAGCAATCCCTGGTCTTCCCAATGAGTCTGATGCGCTTGCCTTGATCAAAGGGAATGTTTATGGAAAAATGTTTCAAACCCTTTTCAAAAAGCTATTAGATTTAACCAAAAAAGCAAGCAGAAAACAAAGAGGCAGAGCAGAGATGTTGGAGGGAAAAAGTAAAGAGAAAATCAGAGAAGGTGTGGAGTGAATTGAATGGTGAAGAGGTGGAAATGTGAAGATAAGGATTTGGATTTCTAGAATCAAAAGGAAGGAAATGGTAGGAGCAAAGTCAGCAGAGTGGGGTACACCAAACCCTCCAATCCATCTCCATTTGTGTGTTGCTGTTTCAGTCACTGAAGTGTTCGCAAATGTTAGTGGTCATCGTTAGTTTGGAATTTTTAACTATATAGTTTTGGACTGTCTGACGAATATCTATTTACACACACACACACACACACACACATCTCTCTAGCTTACTTGTCATGGTATTTAAGGTTTGCCCATTTGCATATATTCCACGTTCTTGTATTCAATATGATTTGCACGGTGATTGACGTGCCATATTATTTACAAAAGGATACCTTGTGAATAATAAGATTAGCTTGCTTATCCTTATCTATTAGTCACGAGTCTTTACCACGATCAATTTCAGATATGCGCCTTTGGGGGCAGTCCAAGTTAGCAATGATCAATGCTGATAATTTTATAGTAAATTCAAGACTTGATGATAAAATCTCACTATCTACATTTATTTTTAAAAAATCCTCTGATATATGTGTGTGTGTATATATAAGGTTCCATGCCATTAAAATATTTAATCATTACGTAGTTATTGTTTTATTATATATATAGTTAAAATATATATAGTACAAACTTTGCATAAGACATCATCAATTTGGATAGGTGGGCAGAAGCTGAAAAACACGTACGCCAAATGTCTCTTTGAGTGTTTGTTTTTCCTTGTTAATTAACAATAAGTCTTTGAGTTAATTCTTACTAAATTGCTAACTCCAAATAAAATAATTCAGACCCTTTAATCCAACCCCAACATACGTGCAAGAGAGGATCAGACAGATGGAAGATTTAAATTAATATATGCCGGCGTTCAACCCAAAGCCACCAAATAACTATATTTATTTTCTTCTGTCGTTAAACCACTAAACCTAAATTCCTATTTCTAATGAAAAAAAATGTCACAATTGCTTATACGTATGCATGCATAGAACAAAACTCTCTCTCTCTCTCTCTCTCTCTCTATATATATATATATATATAATATTTTTAGGATTAATTGCAATTGATGTATTAGTCTCTAATTTCGGAGATTAATGTATCAAATTTCAATTTATTGCAATTTGATCCTATTTTATTTTGATTTATTTGACAACGGTAGTTAATGACTTCATCACACTTTACAAAATATTTAGATGCAATTAGGTACAATTTCTTACAATTTATCCTCTCTAATTTTAATTTATTGCAATTCAAACCTTCTAGTTTCGTACACTTGCAGCTTAAAATGCAATAAATTCAAACTTGGAAGTTTAAATTGCAAGAATATAAACTTGATGGTCCAAAATGCTATTTCTCTAGTAATTGACCCGATTTATAATATATAATCTTATATATAAATATGTGTATGTGCTTTATATATGCGCTCCAAAGATCACGGTAAAGCTTCTTCGAATCATAATTATGTCCAATTGGTCAAATACACATTATAATTGTGAAACTTTGGAAGTCGCTGATATAGATAATGAGGAAGATGAACATGGTAGTGAGCTTGTTGAAGGTGATCATGAACATTTATGGCATGCAAGGAGAGCATTCTTAAGAAGTTACCATTTCTCAAAGCAAAGTGGGATGAAGGAGAAGCTAAGGAGGTCTGTGAAGGAGCTTAATGGTATGGCTATGGTGGTGGTTTCAGATATTCGTCGGCAAGTTTCTACGAGAAGGCTTGGGATTAGGGTTTTCAGGTTTACAATGGATTTGCCATATTTTGTTTTTGTTAGTGTAAGATGCTATACGCCATGGATAAAGAAGAAATCCATACAGGAATGAGTACTTTTTTATTTTTTATTTGTGTGTGTGTTTTATATAATTGTTATTATCTTTTTCAATTTTTCTTTTCGCTAAGAGCTATCATTTTAAATTAATTATATGCATGTTTTAATTATAGTTATATTTGTTTTCCCTTATATATATTAGGAAATATTTCTCTTTTCACATCCTGAATATAATCATTGAAGTTTGTACCTTTATAAATTAATATGAAAATGTGATTATAAAACTCAATGAAATTATTGTTGAAGATTGACTCAGCTAGTCTATGAAAAATTTACTTGGTAATTATCATATTAAAATCTTGGAATAATATATATATATATATATAGTCTTAAATCAAGACAATCTGATTTTTTTTTTTAAATCAAACTTTAAATCCTTATTTAATTTTGATTTCTTATATTTGGACTAGACATTATTATTTATTCAACCCAACTGATAAAATCAAATGTTAAGATTTAAAATTAATTTAAAAAAAAAAAAGAGATCATCTTGATATGAGACCAACCTTATATATGTATATATAAAATATTGAAAATTTTATTTGTTTGTGTAAGTTATTGATTGATCTGACAAATACTAGTTTTATCTTTTTATTCATTCTTATGAGGATGCCCAAACATGTAGAAAACTTATAATACATAACTATTATTTTTTATAAATTAAAAAAATAAATAAAAGAATGTATTAATAATTTAGCAATGAAAACAATCAGACTATGCTCAAATCTTTTAAGAGTGATTAAACCCAGATGTGGTCGAACCCAGATATAGATCATATATATTCAGTGGTTATTTTTTTTTTTTTTGGTGAATAAACGCACTTCATAAAGCAAAGACAAAAACCAAAGAAAACAAAAGACACTGCAAGCAGAGTTATTCCCAGGCACTAGCTTCCATTCTATCCTTCTCAATAAGCAAGGATATCTCATTGTGGTTATTCAGTGGTTATTAGGTACACATTGTGTAACATACTGTAATTTGAGTTGGTAGGCATAGCCAATCAGGTATTTACATGTGACAAGAAATAACATGCTAAATCAGCAAGACTCTGTTTCCGCTCCCATTTAATAAACATTGTTTCGGTGGTTCTCACTTTGAAATGCGGCGATGGTAAGTAAATGGGCAGTGAGGCCAAAGCTTCGTATATTTTTAAGCATTTCGAGAAATATGCGGCAAAGAATTATTTTCATGGCATTTTTTTGATTGGCTATGTGCAACAAATCAAATTGTAAAAATTTATAATGAAGATGTGTAATGTATAAACAAACATGAAATGTAAACATTGTAAATAATATTTTAAAATACTGTTTTCAATAGTAATATTTAAAATGTCAAATTTTCATGATATATATATAATAATTTATATTTTTTTATTGAAAATGCATTAATAAAACAATATAGAATTGGCGCAGCTCATTAACACCTATATTTATTTTTAGTGTCTAAATAAAAGTCATAGATTTAAAAATATATTGTTAGATTTTGTGAATTCCATAAATTTATTTCGTATAATGCTCCATTTTGAAAGTAATCGAAATCGACTTCAAATCTTACATTGATCATAACTATAGTCCTAATATATATGATATATGAGTGGGTTTTTCAAATGTTCATTTGAATGATAGATATGGGAACGGTTCGGTGGGCCAATGGACCCATTTTGCCTCGAAAGAGCATGGTTTGTCTTTACTAATGGTACGTGATTGATTTATAAATTAAATAGATATCAATAATTTCTTTAGAAAATAAATTTTATAAGATGGAATAGAAACTCTTTAATTAGAACAAAAATATCATCTACATCTGCGGTGATAACCACCAAATTGTACGCGATGAATATATATTTTTTTGTTTTGTTTACTAAATAAATAATTACAACGTTATTGTAGAAATAATAAAATCACCGGTAGGGAGGAGGAGACCTAAAGGAAAAAAAGTAAAATAATTGAAACTCAATTATACAACTATACTAAATTAGGAAAAAAAAAATATATTCAAAGAAACTCGTATCCAATTTTCCTTACTAATCAATTGTTATTTTTTAGGAAATAGTAATTTCATTTTTCTTACCATATTTTAATCTTTGAATTCATAAGTCATTTTTTATGCAAATATAGAAAGCTTAATTAGAGGAATTAAATATTGAAATCATTTCATCTATGTCATTGAATATATATTAATTTCTTTTTTGAAAATATATTGTAAGCTTATAAGGAATTTTCCTTCTTCTTTTTTCTTTTGAATTTCGAACTATAAATACATAAAATCCCCATATAATTCACCGTACATTCATCAAAAAAAGAAGAAGTAATATTTGCATTTGAGAGAAGATGGCCAAATCAGTTATGCTTGTTGTTTTCTTCATTATATTGTGCATAGGTTTGTGCATAAATATCTTCTTCTTCTTTTTTAGTGAATTATTTGTAGATACATGCGTATTTTGATGTATTATTCGTGTAATTTGTTATTAAATTGTTAAAGGGGGAATTTTTTTGTTTAATATTTGGAAATTCAATTCAAGTATGCATCTATATATAAAGACATATATATATGTATATTTATGTAAATCTATATATAAATTCAATATAGTAGCTAGGCAAAGAGAGTGATTTAGTTGCTATATATGATTAATAATTTATAAAATATTGTTTTTGTTATTATTCAGAATGCCAGAAAACAAATGGTGATTCAAGTGAAAATTGTTGCAAAGATCATCCAAATGAAATTCCAAAATGTGAGCCAGGAGTGAATGATGCGCCTGGAGGGGACTGCTACAACCTTTGCAAATCTTGTAATTTTTTTGATGGCTCCACAAGCAAATGCAAATTGCTAAGCAGTGGTCACCATGTTTGTCATTGTCATTGTTGAAATCAAACTGATCCTATATATATGTTATGATTGTTGTTGCATTCTTCACCATCATTTATCACAAAAATATTACAATAAAGTTGAAGGGCCTATCTATCATTTTTGATGATTAATATTGCATTCTACAGCTTTTATCTATGAGTTGCTTATTCCTTTTTAAGTTTTACTTTTAAGAAAAATAAAAATAAAAAGTGTTATTGTATAATGTGTATTGACATATAAAAACCACATAAAAAAATTTCTCCCTAAATCCCACGTTAAAGGAATTAAATTTTAACAATAGTACGTACGATTTTAGTTTTAGAAAAAACAAATTAGAATAGCTTTGATTCTGTACTGCAAATTATATAGATTTTAAAATTTTTTCTTTCATATATTTAAGTATTTTTTTTATTCTTTCGAAGAAAATAATATCTGATTTATTTTGTAGGTCACATTTTTTTTTTTAAAACGGAATATATACATTACCAAAGAGAAAATTTCAGTTTCGTGTACAATATCGATCTCAATAAAAACCAATATGTTCTTGAACATAAATTGAATTTGACATGAATTAACACTATGGAGGATCTCTAAATCCTATATATAACGCTATGGATATTTATCAAAACACACTGAATTGGAAAGAAATTTAATAAAGCTACATAGTATAAGAAAAATCATAGTTTTAATGATAGGAACACAGTAGTTACAAATATTTGTAGTGCAAGCATGCAATCTTAATCAATTCCAATTATTCTGTTATGCACTTCTGTTAAGTTTTTTTTTACTATAGCAATGCTATGGGTCTAAATTGTTTCTTAAATGATTTGATAAAATAATTTGTTTTTTTGTTTTATTTAAGTTACTAGTTATTTATTTTTCTTTGTTGTATGTGACATTAATGTTTTCATTATTACCCTGTCAAGGTAAAAATGAAATAAGATTAAAAAATGGAAGAGAATGCAAGCTAGTTTAATTTAAAAAAAAAATTAAAGAGAGGAAGAATTTTGTTTTTGTTTGTTTGTTTGTTTTGTTTTTAAATGATTATGGTTCATTTATTTATAGTAAATTAATTGAATCATTTTGTTTTTTTAGGAAAATTATAACATATATTTTATACTTTCATCCAATTTCAATTTGTCCCTCTATTTTATTCAAATAATTTCCTTTGGCATAAAGTCAATCTATCACTTTTAGCTTTTTCTTTTCCAGATGGAATTGAATGATCAATATTAAAATTGATTGCTTATATAAATAAAATACATCTAAATCAAAACTTTTTTATTTTCTTTTTTTTTAGAAAAAACATTATTAAAAAAATGAACTGAAATAATACCGTATCATTATTATCTATTATCAAATTTGATTAAAAAAAAACAATTTTGATTTAGACTTATTTAGTTATATAAACAATTAATTTTTCTGAGCAAAATATTAATAATTAATATGAATATTACGCAATCAATTTTTTTAAATTCTATATATATAAAAAAAATGTTGGGGAATAAATTGATACTATGGCAAAGTCTACGTGGAGCTTGTTTTTTTTCAAGGAAAGACTTTATGGGGTATTCTTCATTTTGTGAGGGTCTACACCCTTTAATTAGCCATGCTTTCTTCAATCCCTCATCCCTTTTCCTTTCTCACATATTTTTGTACTTTCAATTGCACACAGCAAGTATATAATGTAGCTGATAAATTTCAGCCCCATTGGGATCGAAGTAAAATAACAAATTGATCATATAAAAATGTGCAAAAGAATTACTCTAATCAATGGCAGCTTTTCTGCGTCCAGTTATGGGTTTTGGTAAGCCATCAAATATTGGCATAGTAATGGCTGCTGTTGATAGAGGTTGCAAGTCAGATTTCAAGCTCCATCTTGATGCTGGCCAAACTGATGAAGAATTACTATTTTCCTGGTCTTTTAGGCTCGATGATTTACGATCCGAAACCATCCCATCGGAGATAAAAGAATCACCCAATCCCACAGGAATAGGATTCAACCATGCCGATCGGCTTGCTGATTTCAGCCTCATAGCTAAACTATTTCCTGTTGAACCGGAGAAACCACCGCTTCCCCTGCTGTTTTCACCTCTCAAAGTGTGCCACCTCCAACATCAACTTCAGCTTTCTGACGCCTTTGCAGAGGCTTTTCATCGGACTTCTCACTCTCCCCATCGTTAGGTTTTGAAAGGATCAAATAATCAGCCGCTGCACCATTCTCAGGCAAGAAACCGTTGGTGAAATTTGCTGACTTCTTGTGGTGGTCCACAAGATCAGAAAATCGTCCANTTCAGCCTCATAGCTAAACTATTTCCTGTTGAACCGGAGAAACCACCGCTTCCTCTGCTGTTTTCACCTCTCAAAGTGTGCCACCTCCAACATCAACTTCAGCTTTCTGACGCCTTTGCAGAGGCTTTTCATCGGACTTCTCACTCTCCCCATCGTTAGGTTCTGAAAGGATCAAATAATCAGCCGTTGGTGAAATTTGCTGACTTCTTGTGGTGGTCCACAAGATCAGAAAATCGTCCAAAAATTATGAACTCATACATTTGTAGACAGCCATCTCTGTCTCTGTTCCTTCAGCTGCACCCCTCGGATTAGAAGATCTAAGACCATAGTACTTTTGCAGAGTGCTCATAGCTCGAGAGAGATTCTTTTTGGGGGGTTTTAAACGTAGAGACTGAATTGGTTCCAACAGAAACACCCCCGAGCTTTGATTTTTCTTTTCCAATTTTTTCTTCACAGAAATCGGAAATAGAGAGGAGAAGAAAAAAAAGAGAAATCGGGGAGAGGAGAGGGGAAAAAAGAAAAGAAAAACAAAAAAGGAGTGAAATTGGAAGAGAAGAGAGAAATAGAGAGGAGAATGGGAAAAAAAAATCAAATTAAATTAAAATAGGGTAAGGATGGGTTTAGTTAAAAATCAAATTAATTTTTTTTTAATTTATTATTATTTTAATTAATATAAAAATATTTTAGACAGTTAACTTTTTAACAGAGACTTGACATTGCGCTGTAACTCTGTAAAAAATATTTATATATTATACGGAACAATAAAATTATATTAAAATAATATTTGAAATTGTCTTTTATTTTTAAATAAAAAGAACGAATTACATGAAAAACATTTCATAGTAATTTTTAAAGGGAAAAAGAAAAGAAAAAAAAGGGCATTTCAGTAATTTAAGTGATACACCATTTTTCATGAAGCCTACTGTGTTGTGCAGAAAGTCCCAGAAAATCTAGGGCCAAAAGGAAGAAAGCAAAAAGAAACGATTTGAAGCCAACAACAACAGGTGAGAAATTTTTCCCTCTGACTCTGATTCTTCGATCTCTCAGAAGCCCTCTCACTTCTCACAGTTTCTCTTGGTTCGACTGTGAAAAGAAAATCTCACTGAATTTGGCTTTTGATATTTGTTGCCACACAAAATCTTCCTACAACTTCTTGTGGATTCTCTGAGAAAGATAACTATTTTTCTGATTGATTTGATAAAACCCATTTCTCAGATTGGATTTTTGAACATTTTTAGATTATGGGGTGTCTAAATCTGTAACATATTTTGGGGGTTTTTGATCTGGTCAGTCTAGAATTCATGATTCTGAGTTGGGTCTTTACTTGCCTTAGAAGGATTTGAGGAAATCCCTTTGAATCTTTTGTGCTTTAGAGGTAGCTATATTTTTTATTTGCAGTTGTGCAAAAGTGCTTCTTATCTTCATGAGCTTGTTGTTGCTGTAACTGCCGGAAACTGTGGAGTTGATTGGTATAATCAGCTCTGAAGCATTGTAGAGAGAGAAAGAGAAATTTGAATAAAGATAGTAAAGAATATGGGAAGGCCATTGTTTTACGAGATCTTGGAAAAACCAGCTACTAGTTGTATCATAGGAATATGCAGTGCCATTTGGTTCTATATACAGAAGAAGAACATTGGGTATTCACATGTGGGGTTGAGTTATGAAACCGCCATTGAAGGACACCATTGGAGGATTATAACTTCAGCTTTTTCTCATATAAGCATTCTACATCTTGTATTCAACATGAGTGCACTTTGGAGTCTTGGGATAGTAGAGAAATTGGGGCCTTTAGGACTTGGGGTGGAATATTATCTCCAGTACACACTTGTCATGGTTGTACTATCTGGAGTGCTAGTTTTGGGTATGTACCATATCCTGATTCAGAGATTTAAGCTCGAGTATTTTAGAAGAGTGACTGCTGTTGGATATTCTTGTGTTGTTTTTGGGTGGATGACCATTCTTTCTGTAAAGCAACCTTCTTCAAAGTTGGATCTTTTTGGGTTTCTGTCGCTTCCCATAAGTTTTGCGCCATTCGAGTCACTGATTTTTACTTCGATTATTGTTCCGCAAGCAAGTTTTCTAGGGCATTTATCAGGAATTATTGTTGGGTATGCCATTGCATGGGGTTTGGTTCATGGGATGAACAATTTTTGGGCAGTTTCGATGTTAGGATGGATTGCAGTTGCCTTTGTGTTCAGCTTGAAGCGTTCTGGTGCTTATGATTTTAATTTTCTTGAGATTGAATCTGTTACAGATCCTTCCTTGCCATCCGTGCGGTTTCTTGGATCAGGAAATGGTAGAACATTGCAGATGAGTGCATTACCAGTAGCAGGTACCGAGCTTGTGTAGTCTCTTGTCATGATCTACCTGCATGGGCTTTAGTTGGGAGTTCTGGTACTAATTTTGATTGTCCGACTATGCTCACTCTTAATACTGGCTGCTATATAGAATCATGGTTGTCAGAGTTCAAATATGCCACCTGTTTCTGCTACGATGCTACAAGTTTTGGAATGATTCTTTTCAACTCCTTAAAGTTGCAGATGCATGCTGCCGTGTTAAATTTGGTTTCAAGATTACTGTTCATTGTTGTTATCTTTCCTTGTGCTTGTTGTCCCAAGGACAAATTTTATCATGATCAATTAGATTTGTGGCTATATTAAATTGAGCAGCTACTATATGTATATTTTACCGTTGTTTTCCAGAAGAAGTGGAAGGGAAACAAATTTTTTAAAACTACTATGGTGCATCTATAAGCATGTTTACTGTATGATTGTTCAGCATAAGGCAAAAGCAGCTAACTACAGAGTTATACGTGGTGTATTAATTTTTTAAGTTTTCCTCTCAGCCTTGATCTTGGGAGCTGATATTTAATACGTAGATGCTCCTGATATTATATTTTTGTGACAAAAGATCACAAAAGAAAAGTCTTGAGATATTTGGTTTTGACTTTGTTCAAGTTTCCTGTGGCTTCTATCCTCCATAAGAAAGTACTCTTATGAATCTTTTGGGAACAAACTTTTAGATTGGTAGTGGAAGTTTTATTTATTGAGTGCAACACTTTGTAAAATTTGTAGGCAGTTCTGTACTTGTTATGATAACAAGTTAGAACTTTTTATTCCTAGTCAAGACTGCTCCTGTAATCATTTATATTGTTGTTGAGTGAGTTAGTTTGATTTAGCTCGTAGTTCTAGTAATTTTTCCCCCTCCAAATATTAAACACTCATGTGGATTGGCCACAAACTAGTAAGCTAGGACATGTTTGCCAGTGAGATATCCCTATGACTGGGATAGTTGAACAAGACATGTTCTGGACAAACCTCAAGAAGTTTGGTAAACGTAATGTTTTCAGGCTATAAGCTTGAAATGTAATATCAGTAACATTTTGGACAATTCTAGAATGTGGATTGGAGTCGATTTGAATACAAAAAGTTATTTTGTTATTATTTTTTTTTTAGAGAGCGTGAATTATCTAGGTTTATAAAGTTGTAGAGTTTTTAGGAAATGTAAAGATGATATTGTTCACTTGATAGTTTTCAAGATTATCTTTTATTTGAGTCATGCAGGATAGCATAAGAGCGATAAGATATGAGCAGACAATTTCATTTTGGAACCAAAATTGATTTTTATTTCTCATTTGAATGCCAACTATCTGAATTTTGTAGATCAGAGGCCCTACTTGTTCTTTGTCAAACTGTCTTGGAGGGACGACTACTATCCAAAGAAAAAAAAAATTGGATTATGGATTCGAGATGATTTGAAATGATTTTAAAAAATTAATTTTGTATTTTTTAAAGTTATATGGGAAAATTCACTTTCTAATTGTTTGTTTCAATGGATATATCTCTCTAAATAATGTTAGTGTGAAGCAAATCAAATTATTCAAGTCAGCTGGTATTCTGAACATGTCAGCCTCATAATGAGAAATCCCACTTCAAAATCTATTAAACATGTATAGTGGAAAATGATCACTGAGAAAAGAAGCTACTTCAAATTTTAGTTCCATCAATATACGTTTGTCATGAACTTAATTCCAAAGATATATGTTTATCATGTATTAATCAAATCAAGTTTTTTTTGCAGCAGGAAAATCTGTAATTAAAAAATTGTGTATCGTAATATGGTTTAATTTTTTTTCATAAATATTCTCTGTATCCTCAGCAGAAAACTGGAGGGACCAAGTTCATTAATTTCTTGCATTCCTGATCCACTTGATTTAGAAAGCAACCTATTTCCTCTAATCCAAACCATTTAATATCGTGCCTCTCTCTCTCTCTCCCTCTCTCTCTCTCTCTTCTTTACTGAATTCGAAAACAGAACACCCTTTTCCAAAGGTTTGTCCGAAGAGTACTTGGAAAACAGGCACCAGCAAAGTACAAATATGGTGATTGTATTTGAGATTTAAAAAAAATAAAAAATAAATAAACAACAACAACAACCCACTGCTCTCGTAAGTTAAATAAATGTACAAAAACACTGTTGGGCTTTATTATGTACTGTTTGATATGAAAAGAGAAAGAAAAGTAAAAGAAAAAAATTATAACAGAAATAAATAAATTTAATTTAAAGCCAATGGAGAATAAAGTCTAAGCAACTCTAGCTCTAACGACAATCCGTCAGGGGGTCGCTCAGATGACAAAAACAATCTGCATTTATATCAGATTTTGGTTCAATCAAGAGCTGTGCTTAAAAATCCCCCAACTGCCTAATTTAATATATGTCCAAAAAACCTACCTCTCCTCTAGCCACAAATATACCCTAAAGGGCTCTGAAAATCTAATAAAAAGCAAATGGGATGGCTGTGAGTGAAGCAGCTGTGAAAACCTCATCAATACTGAGATTCTATACCAATTCAATCACCTTCATGTCCACATGTTAAGCAAGGAAGGCAAAGTGTCTGCATAATGAAGTAAATTCATATGGTGTTAAAGGCCAAAAAGAAGTTGAAAAGAAGCAGAAGTGAAGAATAACAAATTCAGATATATACTGGAAAAATGAATGCAATTTGTCAATGGTATTAATTTGAGTCTGTGTCAATGTTCTGTATTGGTGAGTCCAAAACCATCAAAGTCAAGAAAAATGGATTTCACATGATGGGCAAAATGAATCTTAATGTTAGAATTAAAAAGAGTGAAACAAATGGTCAAGCGAATGGTAGATACCTACACATTTTCTGTTTCAATCTTGTGCCCAGAAAAAAGAATGAGAAAAATTTCCTTGGTACGCTGTTTTGGAAAACAAATCAACTGGGTTTCCCTACTGAAGATACATAAACTCTTGCTATCTATCAAAGAGGGATGGAAATCCCAGAGGAACGATGGGTTTTGTGGATGAATATGGTTTTGGCCATAATAAAGAATGCTGAAGGGTAATAATCAGGATAATGGTATAAAAGAATCAGGACACCAACTGTGACCATCAGTTTTAACAACTTTGGGAGATATCCGACTGCAATGTTGACTGTGGGTGGAGGAAACGATACCTATACTAATTTCAGAAAGATGTCATCACAAGATTAATCCTCATAATCAAGCTTTTCTGGGAGCATTTAAAAGCTAGTAGTAACATGTGTCATACAAATCAAAGTTTAAAGCAGGGAAAGAGAATGTCATGATATGTAAAGAAATGAAGGGTGGTTATAAAATGGAAGGTGATGCATAAATAAAATAAAACCAGTGCTTATAAGCAGTATTTTAACACCACTACAGAAAATTTAATGTGATTCAGAATACTCTTACCATTTCATAATGTCTGCACCGGAACCTACACGATGAACAATCCCGTTAGCTTGTGCCGGGCCTGAGTTAGGGCCACCATCTTGGGCAACTGGACTAAGAATTTGGGAAAAGCCAAAACCAATTGTTTTCCATAGACGTGTAGGCAGAGAATTTGGTAAATCGCCAGCGAATGAATCAGAACATTGTTCAATTGTTCCAGCTGATGCAGGGTTCAGGTCACATAATGTTATAGCACCTAAGAGTTGTTCTGGAAGCTCAGATTCAGTTTGGCTCTCAATGAGAAAGGCTAGGTCAACAGTTATTGTTGTTATGTAATTGAATGCCAGATGAACTATTGCATTTGCAACCATGGAAGATCCAATATCCACATCTACTTCTAAAAAATTATCTCCTATACAGTACTTACAAGACAGGGAACGTCCAATTATGCATATGGCCTGCTCTGAAACTGCTTTCCTAACGATCCAAGGTCCCTTGACAATGTTGGCAATCAATTTAAGCCTCGAGTTCCTGAATATATCATCACCTTTTACAAACTGATCCATCAAAGACCCTTCAGGAATGGGATCTGTGGTTGTAAAATACGCTATAGCACTATAATTATCTTTACTTGGGACTTGTAGATTAAAAGCCCAAATAAAAGGCTTATTACCTGTTGGAAACTCTTTGTCAATTACTTTCCGAACACGGCTGTTTCGTTTATTTAGGACATCTACAATCTTTGTTGAACTCTTAATCCAATCAAATCCAAGAGGCTTTAAAAGATATTCACCACCGGGAATTTTAACCTTGGTTAACAGATAATCTGGACCTCTTACCATGAACTTGTTTCCAGGTGGGGACGCCCAACCATTCGAACTGTTTTCTGGATCAATAAGTGGAACAGCTCCCTCTGATTGCACTCTCCCCATCCATTCAAATTCCTTTTTGCAATCAGTGCTGGCCATATGATATCTGCTTTGGAAAAATCTGTTAGCCAATATAGCAAATTAGTTTTTGAAAAGTTAAAGAACATTATGATTTCACTTTGATTGTTAGACAATCATGACGTTGCCATACCCTAGGTCGCCAACATGCATACCAAGAGGGTAAAATTCAAACAATGATTTAGATGTATAGGTTAAAAAGCTATGGAAAACCCTGTCTTGGGAATATATTTCAACATGAAATGAGAAAATTAAGTAACCAACAAACAGAGAAGTCATATGGCTGATAAACCAGACTGTTCTGAAATATTGAGTCCTTGAATTTCCAAAAGGCTAGCAAATATCTCTGAAAGAAATGGAAATATACAATTGATTTTTCTTCTTTAATTTCTTTGAAGAATGATTCCAAGTCTGTATGAGAATGAATGAATGAATATTGAATGCAAAACTTTTTCTCACTTGTCCATGTTAATCAGCTTTGCGAGAAAAAGAAACACCAAGAAAAAAGATAAAGTCAGTTAATTATGATTAGTATGCAAGTGAAGATAAGAACTTGTTTGAGTAAGAAAGCAAAACCCAGAAGTTATTGAAAACAAGTTTTCTTCAAAACCTTCAACAAATTTAAAATGAGAGCAGAAAGGAGCATCTCCAATTTCCAAGAGCAAAAAACTGTACCACCATGAAGTCAACAACTTGTTTTTCTTTGAAGAAAACATAGGATGATATAATACACTTCTTTATTTATGAGTTAGATATCATGCTAATTGCTAATGTAGTCAGCGTTTGACCACATATGAAATGCTTTTATGTCTATTACACAAACAAATAATGAACATATAACCATAAATAAAAAATAAAATTTACCACAAACCGAGTTATTAACCTACATTAGTGACTTATCCTTCTTTTCTCTTTTTATTTTTATTATTTTTCTTTACAATTGTATCTATTATTAACAAAATATTACCAAAAAATTCCAACAAAATTAAATATGGTTTATTAGAATGA
This sequence comes from Ochetophila trinervis, assembly GCA_003254975.1. NCBI lineage: Eukaryota > Viridiplantae > Streptophyta > Magnoliopsida > Rosales > Rhamnaceae > Ochetophila > Ochetophila trinervis. The sequence continues at coordinate 69,938 of QANX01004256.1, read as the reverse complement.
ATGGACACAAACACAAGCATACTTAAATATGGCTCCAAACCAAAACTACAAATTTCATGCAGAGACCTTTTCAAATTTTCGGCTAAATCACACCCAACAAAAAAGGCAAAAATAAAAACTTCAGCTACCTATCTATATTAAACAAACGTGAAGAAGAAAACAGAGACATCATTAAAAATCCTAAAAATTCCAGCAGAATCACAAATATTTACGTTTTTCTTTTTTTTAATAAAAGCATGATCACGCATCAAAAACTTGAAACCCAAGCAACTCTTTTGTCCAAAATTCACAAAATCTAACGCGGATCAAAGAGCTGAAAATCAGCAAAAAAAATGAAGAAGTTGTAAGCTTTGTATTGAGATATAGAGGAGAGGAATATTACCTGCAAGCAATCAGGACGGTTCAGCAAACCCTAAATTGGATTTGATAAGATGAAATGCGATACAAATATCGGATTTTTTTTCACTGTGAATGATTTTGGTGGAGATAGTTCCTTTCATTCTTCACATACACTCTTCGTCCAAAGAATTTTCTTTTTTCATTTTTTTTTTTTCTTCCTGAACTTTACTTTTTTTCGGAAATTGCTTTATTTCGTATCCTTTGACTACCAACCGGTCAAGGCAGCGGGAAAACCGGTTACAAGTCACAGGGGAGGAAGAATAGGTTGGAATTGTTGACCCATCGTGTAATTTCATATGACCCTTTGGAGGGTATATTTGTCATTATATAAAACTAAATGTGTTTTTAGTGGTTGAAAGAAAAAGAACTCATATGGATTTTGTGTTTCCGAATGTACATTAAAATTCTCACCTTTGCTTACTTTTTCCAGGACATTCCTTATCAATCTAATACGAGAAGATGTCAAGATCTAAAAAAAATCTTTCCATTTTCTAATCATAAAAAATATAAATATTTTTTTATATAAATTATTAAAAATTGAATAAAAGAGAATGATAAGTGGAGTTGAAATTGAGCAATGTTTCAATTATTAAATTTTTGATTTACTAATAGTTCATAAATAAATATTTTTTGATAATTAAAAATTAATAAAATAATATCATATTATTATATATTTAAAATTCTGTTAATAAATTTAGTAATTTTAGAATTATTAATTAAAATTTTGCCAAAAAATTTATATAAACCAATGTTAGTGTTTAATTATTGTTAAACAAAACTTATATATATATATAT